>PNEQ01029738.1:0-10446 GCA_003012365.1 Medauroidea extradentata | reverse complement strand
ATATATATATATATATATATATATATATATATATATATATAGAGAGAGAGAGAGAGAGAGAGAGAGAGAGAGAGAGAGAGAGAGAGAGAGAGAAAGAGAGAGATGCTACCGTTTTCTATAATCCGCAGTCTCGCTCACTAACCGTTTCCCACTAAAATTAAATTTTATGTCCCATCATTTCTGGCAGGTAGTATTTAAGTTTCCCACATGTGAATGTCTTTCAGTGTCTTCAATGCGTGATATTTCTGGCCTATTTAAATTATACATAACGAGACATACGTACTGTAATATTCAAAGTCCTTTGGATTAGGTAGTAATTAGGATACGACAGGCTCATAAGTTAAATTTCATTATTGCTGAAAAAATACCTACTTTTCTTCTCACTGTATTTTCTTTTTGGTCTTGGTGTACAGCAAAAGGTTCGCACTTTGTTTCTGTGTCAACATTTCCTTCAAGTTCAAGGCCATCAGAACATGTACCAAGGAAAACCCGTTTTTTAAATCTAGAAAAAAAAGAGAGAGACCAATTTTTTACAATTCACCCAATAGTTTCCTGAAACTGCTTAACAACTGTGTTTTCATTTTGATGACCATATTTAGTCGACTGCAGTCAAAGCATTAACTAGAGCATATGTCCCCCCCCCCCCTCAAAGTTATTTGAATTCTTCTAGACAGGTTTTGGTGTGGTTTCACTTAGAAGTTAACTTAGAGAAATGTAATTACTGTATATAAATATCTGAAAGAATAGCACTATTTTGTTCTGAAGTACGGTCTCTGCTGAGTTGCATCTCCACTCACGCGCCTCGCTAGCAACATTTAACCACACAGAACTAGCCAGATATTTTACGGATGGATTATTAAAGGCTAAGTAGCGATGACCAACTACGTTATAAAGTTTAATACTGTTCTAAAATATGTGATGGATTTTAACTATACAGATGCAATTTTCGTATGCTTTTTAACAAAAAAATTAATTATAATTATAATTAATTTTGAAATTCTGTCCGGGACTTCGATGTCCGAGTTATCTGGGGTTCACTGTAGTATATTCCACTGGAAAATTTTAACAGTGACACTGTATTCTTGTATTTACTCACCAAAGATAGTGATTCATCTGTTCACATTTCCAAAGCACTCACTACACTTCCATAGATATCACCATTGACTCAGGATACTGTCATGCTTTGTCAGACTGAGCCAGGCGTGTGAAGACCACAGAAAACGGAGGGATGATGCCTGGGGGAAAGGGACGGGGAGGTAAAGGAATGCTATTTGGGTGGGATGGTGCCCCTAGCGGACTTCAAGGTCGCCAAACTCAACCCTCGTCATTGTCGTCTTTACTATTAGTCCTAAAACGACCAATCTGCAAGGGTTTTATGTAGATACAAAACACATAGGAATTGTTACATATCTAGTGTACGCGGTGACAAAGATTTTGAGTTAAAACAATTTTACGCATAGACGTAAGTATGAAATGAATCGTTAGCCACAATTTAAAATGAAACATGTGTTTGAGACAACAAGCTGGAGGGGCATTGCCCCTCCTTGTGCAGAGATGGGGGGGGCATATGCCTCCTCTACCCCCCCGTATCCTACGCCCCTGACCAGGCACCTTTCCTTGTTTCTGTGCCCCTGACTGAAAGGTGACTCAACCTTTGACGATAATTTTGTTGGTTCACTGCTCTTGAGGAGTGCTGGAGCCTGATGGAGTTACCCATTCATATTGCTCTTGTCCCGGTGACATCACCAGGGAGGTGCTCCATGTGCGCTTCAGAGAAGCCTGGGCATTTATTTCATTCTTTTCTAGAGTAGGGATTGGTCTTTTAGTGGCTTAATTGCACCTCTCTAGGACCAGGATATTGCAGAGAACCAAAGTATAGGAATTGGTAAGTTAAAGGCCATGGGTTTGTAGGTAATGATGAAGGTTGGTAAGAGGTAACATGCAAGATGTGAAGATGTCACTGTATACAGTACCTGTGAGATTTATCGAGGGTGATAGGCTGTCGTTCCCGTAACCAATGCCTAAAATGCTGCATCCCTGCTTGCTGGAGCTGATGGTATTGCGTGGAGCCAGAGTTACTTAGTGCACAGTAAGACAATGAATATGTAAGTTACAGAGTTCTGTGTGCTTTCTGGCGAGAGTGCTCACAATTCTTGAACTATAACAAGAGTGTATAGATTGTGATGCAGTGCATGTGGCAGTGGTCCTATAACTGACAGGAGAGTTGGGGAAGTGTGCTGGGTTTGCAGCTTCTCTTCCACAGGCAAGTGATGGGATGGTCCAGTTGCTAGTTGCTTGAGCTCTGAACAACGTCTAGCAAGCTGCCTATTTCCCAGCTGCTTGCTCCCTGTTGAGTGTCGATGCACAAGAATCAGACAGCACTGCATTGTCTGCTGGGCTTCTGGCTAGCATGGTGGATGATAAAGTTGCCATGCCATGGATAGAGGTCGAGATAAGAACAAAGTTTGACGCACCACCAAATGCTAATATCAATATTTATAGATGCTCGGCCTGGTTTTTTTGTACCTTTCATAATTTAAATAACTAGAACTCCATGTTGCCACTATTTTAACCTTTTGGTGCTGATTTTTTACCTATAAATATGTATATGGTGTGCGTTTTTATTGTCATGAGACAATTTCAAAAGGTCACCAAAATATTGTAACAACCAGCCACGTGCATAATTAATCTAAAGGCCCAAAATATTTATAAAATAACCATATATGTAAATATAACCATGTATACGTTGTACTAATAACCTCTTAAAGTGTTTGTACGTATTTATTTTGAGATAACAGGGATGTTTGCGATAGTATGGAATTTTTTGTGACAATAAGATAGTTTTTGTACAGTGCAGAGAAATGAGTGGGTTCTTGGGTGGCCCGCCTGCTATCTGTAGACAGCCTTCCCTCCAGCATGACCGTCTTCACCATCCATTAATGGGACTTTTTTAAGTCTCCCTCTGGGGTATAAAAGACAGGCCTACGCTCATTCTTCACAAGTCTAGGACTTAGGTTTCCTCCCTGAGAAAGCCTAGTCACCCTCCACCTCCTCGAAAGGGTTATTTCCTGAAAAGGGAACAAAAGCAAATATTCTTCCCTACCTTATTGTTACCTATTTCATGAAAGAGGAACCTAAGCCCGCCCATTTACAAACCACTTAGGTTGTATTCTGTAAAGGTAACCAAAGTCAGATCCTACCTACACTCTATGCCTAGCTAAACTCAAGAGTGACCGAGATGCCCTTGTCATGCTGGCAGTCGGGAACGCACCCTATTGCACTTAGTAAGGCCGCCACATGATGTGCCCTTGTCTTCTGCCAAAATCGGAACATAAATATAGGAAATAAATCCGGGCAATTGGCTCTATAATCAGTGACAATGGTGTCAGAGCCATTGTGAATTGTGATTTGTAAGCACTAGTGAATTTTGAATGTAAATTTGTGAACTTGTAAAGCCAACCAGTAACTATTACAGTAAATTTGTGAACTTGTGTCTGTTAAGAAGTTTTAAACTTGTGATTGTTTACCTTCAATATAATTCAACTCAAAGTTAACTCTTGTGTGTAATTCTTTAAAGTGTAACTAATGTCGGAAGACATTATCTTTATCCTGGACATAACTAAAGAGAAGTGTGAATTTATTGAAGGCAGAAGTCTCAGGCTGCACAGCAGCGCAGGCACCCAGCCGTGGGCCCTTTTTCCCTGAATTGTTCTGCCAATTCAAAGTGCAAAACACAATTGCGATAATTTCAGCCATATCTTAGACACATTTATCCGAGGGTCCAGCAATTAATACACGAATCCCAGCAGGAAAGCAGGAACCCATGTGCAAATGCCACTGCCTTAAACTATTCTCTTAAAGGTGAGTGGACCTAAATGACTTTCCCCAGCAGGTCGAGCATGGTTCTTCTATTTGAAACGGTCGTAACTCCGATGTGTCGCTATAACGATGCTAGTGTCATGACGGCTGCGCAATAATGCAAGCATGGATCATTGTGTCTTAACGCTTCTGTCAGAATTATTGTGTCAAATGAACAACGGTTCCAGAGAGGAATACATGTAGAGGTTGGTACGAAATTTGCATTAGTGACTTGTTATTTTTGTGTGTTGGAGAATCTGCTTTCAAATTTCAGCTATTAGAAAACCTCTGTAAAAAAAAATATTATACAGCTGTAACGAGAATGACGTTATTTGTACGTAACCTGTACTTTTATGTACAAGTGACACACTTAACCAGTATTTTTATTCACAAGTGACACCTTAAATTATTACAAGTGTGAACAGAACTGAAGAAACTGTGGTCAAGTGGCAATATTCTGTGGCAGTCGTGTGATGTTTGCATCAGGGGCGTCATTTGGGGCTACAGGGGGGGGGGGGGCAAATTCCCCCCCCCCTCCTGGATTTGGAATTTTGTGTGTATAAATATAGTTTTTGTATTTTTAAATGTAAATAATGCTAACTTATGGACATAAAACTGAAGTTTTATTATTAATGTATCTAATTTATACATGGTTAATAAATAAAAAAGATGCAACGAGGTCACTGTCGTCAGAAAACAAAATCTTGCCCCCCCCCCCCCCCCCCGGGAAAAACCTGAAATGACGCCCCTAGTTTGCTGTTAATATTAATTTCACTATACAGTAGTAGCAGTGTTGCTGTCAAAATAGAAATATTATATCTTGACCACCGTTTTTTATATCTTCATTTGGCTGTTTATATGAGCAATGTAAACTAAAACATTGTAAATAAAACTTAACATAATTTTTAACATTTCAGTATGTATCTTATAATTTTGAATTCTACGTATGATTTACTACGACGAAATTATTTTCCGTCAGAGCATTTATAGTAAGTAACAGAAGACAATAATTACTATTCTCCAGCCAATTAAAAAATTGGCTTAGATTTAAGGAAAATGTATATTTTGTGGTCTCCTTTATCGTATACGCGATATAAAATTTAAATTAGTTTTCCTATCTAGGAAAAAGACAATGCATGAACATAAAAATTACAAAACATTTAATAGTCTTCGTCAATATCTGTAAGGTACAACGTTGTAGGTTATTTGCCAATACGAACGTTAGCAATGTTTTTAAAAGTTTCTGCGTTGCTTATAAACACTGGTTTCTCAGGATATTTTCAGCAGAAAATGATTTTGTCTTGTGCGTTTTGTACTACAGACTTAAGTCATGAATATTAAAATACCAGAATTTTTTTTACCGCATTTCACTTTTATTCGTTTCGGTTATACTAACACGTTAAAGTTGCAGACAAAACACATGCGTACACTAATACAGTGTCAATAATTACCTAAATATACATCAGTTAAAACATTTTGTTTTTGTCTTCAAAAATATTCTATACAAACTTTATTTCTTATTTTGGTATTGGCGATAAGTATGGGCAAGATATAGGTTATGGTACGTGTACAGTAATTGAGCTTTAAGTTTGTCTTTGCACGTATTGTTTATACTGTGTGCAGGCTTTACATTAGTTAAAAATATCTTTTGTCACTTGAAACTGTGAATATGGCATTGTTTCTATCAATATTCATTTTAAATACGCACGTTGTCAGCCTTTTGACACGCTAAAATACCGCGTCAGTGTATTGACGGTCGCGTCATTCATCTGAAACCCTTTGGCGGTCAACAAACAGAACCGTGGTCGCTTTTTTGACGAAACGTCTTTCCACTGACGCGTTGTTCTGATGACAGGGAGGAAACACGAACCATGCTCAGCCTGTAGTAATTATGTGAGAAAATGATTTCCACTCCACTCTAGAATTGTCACAGTGTGTTTGCCCCAAGACGCTACTCTCTTAGTCACATGGTAACTTCCACCCTTTGGGATCCTAGTCTCATGCCAGCTAGCCAAAGGGGCCACGGCTGCCGAATGGTCAGACCAGTTGCCTCCCACTAAGGCAATCCGGGTTCGATTCCTTGTGGGGTCGGTTCCTGGATTTTACACATGTGGGAATCATGTCAAACGATGCGACTGATTGGTCTTTCTCAGGGATGTCCCATTTCCCTCACCCTTTTGTTATGTATTTGTTATGTATAGAGTTGGCAACGTGGCAGGGCAGTGTGAGTGGAGAGGGTAATATGGCGGAAGGTGCAGTGTAGGAGAGTGGATAAATAAAGAGAGTAGTTTAAACACAACACCTTTCATTCCGGCACTGCTTCATACTAACCTCATGTCACCCTTCACCAGCGCTAAAGACCTCGCTGTTGAGTGTTGACTAAAAGCTTCACTTTACTTCTCACCCAGTTAGCCAAGCTTTCACATTCACTTCCTGAAGGTTACACAATCAAGTTGAGCAAAGTGCGACAAGTTCTCGTGGTGCATCAGCTTATATCCTGTTGATTGTGGTTTGAAAAGTTCTTTCACTGTAGTCTAGAAGCATTCTCCGTCATTACCCAAATGATTGCTGTGACTACTGCATACTGCAGGCAAGCTGAGAACATTGTCTTCAGGAAAGTAATGTAGGAATTCTATTATTGTGTGGCATCTTCAATAACTATATGTACTGAAGGGTTGATGTGGGATCGTGCGTATTTCAATCTTGCTAATTCATATGTTTCAGGTAGCAGAGCTTAAAAGAAAATTCTACCAGGAGGAACAAGTTAGAATCGCCCACTGTTTCGGGTTTTCCCCATCTAAAGCTGTGGACGATCAATTGGGCTCCACCAAAGTATGTACATGCAAATGTAGAGATGTTTTAAATAATCTAATGATAAAATAATGGCAGCTGTAATGCTTGTCTGACTTCAGCTAACAACAAAGTGCTCATACAATAAAAGCAATAAACTGTTGATGAAAAGCAGTCCAATTCTTGCATTCTATTGTGTGAAGCACAATAAAATGCTCTTATATTCATTGTTCTATTGCCATTTCAGTTGGCATTACAAAATGATTGAATTGATTGTGATGACTTTTTGTTGTGGATAGCAGTCAGCTGTAATAGTATGTTGTTAACAAGCATGCTGCTACATACATGTTTTCACCCTTTCTTTGAAACAAATAAGTCTCATTATTTGTCGTTAAAATCAGTGATGTAACAGCGACAACTGTTTTGTTTCAGTTCCCTAGAACTGAGAAATTTGCTGCTACTGTTAGAAACATTCTTCTAGAGTTGAAAAGTGGGAGAAAAAGTTGTGTGGTGCTACCAAAAGGCCTCACCAGTGATGAAGAATGTATGTTTCGGTCTGAAGCCAAGCGGCTTCAGATGAAAATAGTTGTCTGCAGCAGCAATGGCCAGAAATCTGTATCCATTCTCAAGGAGCACTATGAAGATAAGTAAATCATTCAATTACATTTTTTTTCATTCTTTATGTTGTAACAGTCTTCAAAATATTTAATTTTATATTATGTAAGCATTTTGGTTGTAATGTGACCTAGATTGTCAGCTGTTCTGTTAGAATATGGAAAAAAAAATGAGAGAAGCAATGATTTATTAGTTTTTGTTACACTTGTTTTTTTTCGTTAAGTTGTCTGGAACAACTTCAGAAGACTAGTTACAGTTGACCCCTAGGTATTCCTTTGCGTTAAAAGCTGTGTCATAACTAACTTAGAATTATAGCATGCAAATATCTGATACTCTTTACAGTTTTTACGTTTTATATTATCATATTACCATAACTATGCTATGCTAAGAATTGTAAATATTTTATTGGTTTGCATCTTATAACCTCTAAATAACTGTTACTTGAACAAGAGTGTTGAAAAACACTTGGAAGATTACCTGGATTCTCTAATGCTGAACATGTAAAACATTATCCGATTGACTTTGTGACAAACAACTGCTTTTTATTATTATTATTATTATTTTGGAAGTTACACCTTTAAACTTCATATGATGTGTTAGCCATGAAAGGGTGAACTAAGTACAATATTGTATATGTGATATTCAGGGTGAACAAAGTACAGTATTCTATGTGTGATATTCAGGGTGAACAAAGTACAGTATTGTATATGTGATATTCAGGGTGAACAAAGTACAGTATTCTATATGTGATATTCAGGATGAACAAAGTACAGTATTGTATATGTGATATTCAGGGTGAACAAAGTACAGTATTGTGTATGTGATATTCAAGGTGAACAAAGTACAGTATTGTGTATGTGATATTCAGGGTGAACAAAGTACAGTATAGTAGTACTTTATTTTGGAAGTGTCAGCATAATACAGTAAGAATATTGTAGCACTATACTGTACTAGTATTATTAGAGACTGGAGTACATACAGTATGTGTGTGTTAAATATTATTTACATCGGGAAAAATGATTAATTGCCCCAAGTGGAAGATACTGTAGAATCTATTTTAGATTACTATATTTTTTGTGTTCACTGGCTTTCTGCTAAGGGACAATAATTTTTTTTTCTCATGTTGGTGAAATATTGGCAAGTCTTGCTTGTTGCTGGGGTAGTATCCTAAATTATTAGTGTATACAGTGGTTTATTTTTTGTTGTAATAGTCTAAAGGATAGAGTTTAAGAGTGTATTATACATAAATTAATGCTAAAAACATTAGTTTATATGTACAGGCTTCTGGAAGTTACTGTAAAATTTTAACAACTTTATGAACAAAAATTTTGCCAATGTCATTCAGTTGTTTAGCATTATTTCTTGCACGGTAATTAAATGTACAAAATTTTGGCCTCTCAAATAGCACCCTAGAAATACATTGCTCGTAAAAAATAATAAAATATTAGCTCTTATAAAGTTGACAAAAAGAGCAAAAAACTGTCAGGATTGCTTTTTTTTATTTTTACTTATTTATTATTATTTTTAATGTTGATTTAGAGCAACCTGCAATTTTCAATTAAAGTGAAACCTCTTAAACCCTAACCTCAAGGGAATTAAATTTTTACTGTTTGAAATAATGAGACTTGTATTTACAAGTAGCCTATTTTGGAAGAGTTACGGAATGTTGTTGACATGAATTTTAAGCTGTGTATTCCCAAAATGCAAGCATTATCACCACATTAACTTATTATTACCAGTTGATTTGACATTGCAGTATGATTTTTTACATGCAAATAAAATTGTCATTTAGCATGAAAATAAATATTATGCTAATTCATAAGATCTCATCCCAAGAGGAAATGAAGCAAATTTATTAATCAGAACTGAGGTTTCACCATAAGATATTTAGCACTGATTTATCTGTCATTCTCTTTTATGTAAAATGTCTGTACACAAGCCAAATTTGCTTACATTGTGTCCAAGGGTGCAGGGTTGTAGATTTTGTTAGAGATGTATGAGATAGTACAATATACTGTACCTGTAATTGAACGTAGTACATTAGTTGAACTGTTCAAATTTTAGCAGCACAACTAATTACTTTCAATGTGTGAGCTTGTACAAATGTTCATATAAATTTTTGTTAACTTTGTTATTTTTGGACATTGTTTTGTATATTTTCTAAAATAAAAGAGCAAATACTTATCTTGGTTTTTAAGTAATCTTGTAATCATATCAGCATAAAAAATCATATGTACTTGTACATTTGATTATTCATGCTGAAGTGATGAAACCACTACGGTAGAACCGTGTTACCATGTTTCCACTTATGTTCTCCTGGTTGTAAGGTTACTTAAAGGGGCCGTGCTGACTGAATGGCGAGACCATTCGTCTCCCACCAAGGCAATCCGGGCTCAATTCCCGGCAGGGTCAGTCCCCGGATTTTCGCATATGGGAATCGTGCCGGACAATGCCGCTGGTTGGCACGTTTTCTTGGGGATTTCCTGTTTCCCCTGCCCTTTCATTCCGGCACTGATCCATACTCACCTCATGTCACCCCTCACCAGTGCTGAAGACATTGATGTTGAGTGCAGACCAAAAATCTGTCACTCACTCATATTTGATCACTTGGAACTGTTTTTAATAGACAATTACCTGCTTATAATTTCTCGTTTGTAAAGTATACATTTTTTTGGTCTCTTGAGAAATGTATAACAAGGATCTACTGCAATGTATTTTTATTGCTTAATTGACATGAATTTTTTGTCATAAAAATGTGACTACAATCAATGTCGTGAAACATATTGTTTGTACAGTTTCTCAGAACATCAACTGGAATGTTTGTGGAGCATTGTATGCAGGTCGTAAGTCATAACCTCCTTTTATATTGTCGGACAGTAAAAATAGTGCATTGGTTGGTACAAAGACATTATAGAGGTTGACGCTAATCCCACTGTGCTAGAGGTGCGGGAATTGCAAGTAAGATTGCTGAAGGCGAGCAGTGGGTGTATCTAGAAGACCTTTGAGGTAGAGAGCATGAGACATTGGTGTGGTTCTTCTAGAGTAGTTGGTGATAGAGTTATCCTCGACTCAGCGAGTGACTACTGAGTGAGCCAACAAGGACGAACTCTACTCGCTAGCACAGGGTGTCATCTTTTACATAAATAGAGGGCAAGACATATATCACTCGCCTTGTATTAGATA
>PNEQ01029723.1:16736-37971 GCA_003012365.1 Medauroidea extradentata | reverse complement strand
TTACCATTCAAACAGTGGCAGCGTACTGCCACAAGTTCACGCACGTGTAGTACACGTCAGCCGTATCTAATCGCGGTGACAAGCTGGCAGATGTTGCGTCATACCCTTACATCTTCGCTACCTAATATGGTTTGCTGGCTACTCGTATTTCATTTTTGGAATTAATGCCAGGTTTTGCGGTCATTTGCCCCACTGTGCGCCGTCTACTAGAATCGTGAAGAGGCGCGCAGACCTTTAACAATCCTAATTTCATTCGAAAACCATTCAACATGTTGTCACGCGGTTAGACTACGAAGAGCATTTAAGGATCTTAGTACAGGTTTATAATTTTGCCATTAACTGTTATCGTTTCTAACAAGTATTTTTTTGAGTGTGAAAGTGACCGAATCGGGACTTTTGACGCTGATTTTTATGTAAGCGTAATCATTTTCACGATATTCTGAATATTAAAGACCTGTAGAGCGACTCTTTCCCTTTCGTCGCGTAAGATAAAATGATAGTGTTGTCGCTGAAAGTCCCGTAGCAAAAACGGTTCAGCGGGAAGCTTGCACGCTAGTTCAGCGCTTGGCTCGTTGAGGCGACTTGACATGTGATGCGCGCTTCAAGGTCGACCTTAAAGCTCCGTCGCTTTTGAGCCTCTCACGCGCGGGTAGATCTGGCGTGCTGTAGCGTGGTAAGGAAAGTATTTTTTCTTGTGTTAACTATTAATAATGTTTCCAATGCGTTTATCTACGAAAAGAAGACACACTTCAAACTGCGTCCCTGTTATTTAAAAAATGCCATTCGCTTATTAAAAAAACATTATACCCAAGCGTTTCTGTAGCTAAGAAAATATCGACCGTAATCGTAAAACTAAGTAATCGAAACCTGCATTGGACTTTACCCCAAACTTCCCACTAATAAAATAACAGGGTCATCGCTTGAAGTCCCATTGAAAAACTGTTTCTTCGAAAACACTGCACGCTAGTTTAGTCCTAGAGGCGATGAGGTGCTTGACGGACGTGTTATATTCGACTTATCGCCTTCCCCAAACGTCAAGAGAAAGCTACGGTCAACTGACTGTTAACTTTCTACTGGTTTTGCGAAAATTATTTTTTAAACTTAAACAAAAGCCGATATCAAAAATATGTCTGGCAGTTTCGTTTGATGCGCTAGCAAATTTTTTTTTCAAAGCAATAAAAAGTTTATTGAACATAATTTTTTTTACACAATTAGCTAATAGCATAGTATTTGTTGCCTTCGAAAAAAATCAACAAACATGGAGAAGACGATTTTAAACACAACTACCTGACAGATTTTTGACAACTGCTCTCGTTTAGTTGTAAAAAAATAATATTGCTAGAAAAGTAGGAACAAGATATCGGGGCCTTAATGACCGTCCCTAGTTAAAAAAATTAACACCATTTCAGGACGATTTGTTTGTTCTAATTCCGCAAATAATAACAGTAAAACTTTTTACAAACAAAGAATTAAGCCGTACGGTACCTCTGTTTCTAGAGTAGAAGTTTTAATACTGGAATATCAATACGTTTATAAAAAACAATTTGGAATCTTTGGAAACATTGTAATATTCCATAATTTATCCATAGTATATATTCTTCTCTTAAGCAAACAATTCACTATAACATAGATGTGTTATTTGTGAATACATATCTGTGTTTAAACCCTTTTGTAACTTATTATTTTTTTGTGAGAAAGCAGACTAGAAGCTAAGCGTGTTTTCATATTTCTCCACTCACAGATATTCCTCTCATGTCATAATCTACCTCGGTTTCCACCCTCACCTTGTCTTCTATATGAGAACACACCCAGCTGTCACTCTTAGTGTATGTCCGTCCTCCGCTTGCTCAGGTATAGGCAATTATGTATTTTAAAAATTTGATAACTTTTGTTACTTTTAGCCATTTTTTTAAGTACAAAATTATTTTGTAATGGGTTTTTATATGTTTCAAGCCGTAGGCAGTGACATTTAGTTTTGATGTGATTATTTTCCATTTCATTATGTTAACTGGTTTTCAAGTTTTGTATGAAGTAAAAATATGCAAATTTTGGCTTTGAAATGCCATTATGGGAAAACTTGCTGAGCTATTTTTTTTGTACCAGGAAAATGTACTCTCAAGTAGTTTCTACACAATTAACTCTATTTTATACAAATATAAAATTATGATTTTTTCCCCACTTTAAAATCCTTAAAGTCGTTCTGTAAACTCTGAAGAGACCCCTTGAAAAATTATCACACAATTTGTAAACGATGCTACAATATATAGATAATGTAGCTATTTTAAGTTATGTGCGCACGACAAAAAATATTTGGTCTAAACATTAAAAAATTTCTTATTATTTTTGTGGATATTATTTTTAAGATATAATGCACATATTTACTTTAAACGTGGTAAATTTTTTTACAGAACTCAATATTAATATGTTGTTTGAGTTAATATTGTCGGGAAAACCTATCCTCTATTCATAATGTTTTATTCAATTAAGTTTGAAATTAAAGTTATTCAATAATTTGAAAGACGTCAGCATGACGATACATAGCATTCAGTATATTTAATTCAATAAATTTTAAAAGAAACTGAAGCAATAACTAATTATGTAAGATGAGACTTAGTTTTTTTAAACATAAATGTTAACTCGTAACGTTAATCTGTGTTAATATGTAGACCAACTCTGTAATGTTGGTAATTATTCAGGAAAATAAATTTTTCTTCAATTAACAAACAAGCCGAAGGCATGTAACATACTGCCTAAAAAAATTAGGCTACATACCAGAAACTATTTTGTCCACTTTTTTTTTTAATTTCTGCTATCGTTTATGCTCATAAATTAATTATAATGGACTTCAGGTGACAATGTTTAGTATGTTGTTTCATTAGCAGCAATACATGCACATAAATAAACGTTATTATCGCAGAATACATTGCATCAACAAAGTAAATTATAAATAAAGGTATCATGAAAGTTTACCAAATAGAGAAGAAATACTAATGTATGTACAGAAACAAAAAAGTCGATTTGTGAGCGATACATGACATCATGCTGCGTTGCAACACACGTAGTATGACATTGTACTATGTTGCCACACTATGCATAATAAATGACATCGTGCTGTGTTACAGCATTGTGCTCTTTAATCGGCGTCGCTGTTGCCGTATGTTAAGTTATGCTCAGTAAATAACATCGTGCTACAATTTGCCACTACCATTTTAGTCATCAGTTATGTCCAGTATCCACGTACCTACTTGGTTATGACAGACAGGAGGTTATCTGGCCACATGTGGCGGGCTGTCAGGTCGGAGATGCGGAAAAAAAACTGAATCACGCTGAGTACTAATGCATTTAAAGTGTTCAAATGCTGTTTACAGCGAAACTTAATCAACAAAACTAGACAAATTTGGTCACGTAAAAACAGCATAGCAATGATAGTCAATGTAAGGATAGTAATGTTCATTGTTTTGTACGAGCAATACCAAAAATCCAATGGCGGCTCGAGGGTTGTTGACAGGCAGGGCACAAGTTGCCGAGACTGTACACTCGTGTGAACGTGCCGCCGTGTACTAATGGCAATGAAATATGCACTGTAATAAGCGCCACCTACGTACCACATGTGAATGGCTGTAGCGTCAACTAGCGCACAACCATATACAGTTCTCTTCAACTTGTGCCCTCCCTGGCAACAACCACGAGCCGCCATTGCTTAAACCTAACAATAAACAACTGTTTGTAAATATACTACATCCATGTATAGGCGTGTTAGAAGTAGGCATAGTAATTGTTTTCCTGTATATCAATGGTACTGTTTCTATACATTATTAGTAAACAGTCAAATGCATACTGGTATTCAAGACCTGTGCAGTAACAGTGCTAAACGTTTTTCGCTATTTACAAACTGAATGCCAATGTAGTAAGAGTTACATACTGCTTATGTGGGGAAAGTAACCCAACATACTTGAAGATGGTAGAAAATAGTGAGAATCTTTAGAGCCAGCGTATTCTGAAAACCAATGTAGCGCTTCGCTTTGCATCATTGGCAGATGGTTGGACGTAGTTGTTCACATACTTATCACTATAGACACGGAGATTTCAATGGTTCAACGACCAGCCGGCTAGACTGCACAGTCCTGTATACACTATGTACATATGTACATTGGCTGCTACTCCAGTCGTACATGTGACAAGGTAGCGTAGTGTTTTAATGCAACTCTGCTATTGGTTCACAGTTCTTAAGGGTACGGTATACATCTATTTTCATAAACATGTTTTTATTTTTTATTTGTACCTGACGTTTTTTCTTATTTTAGACAGAAATTGTGACTAAATTATGTTCATATGACAATTTTTTTTATTTCTCATAGTTTTCGCGTAATGTTTTGTTAAAGTCGAAATTTGTATGTTTCCGTTTTAAGGACTACACTAAAACCAACTGATATACTAAACTATAAAAAATTCACAGTAGACAAAGACGTTGAGGGCTGCAATGTTACGTACATAAAAACAAAGAAGATTTTTTTTTGTATTTAAATAAAAATGCTACAATTTAAAATAAAAATTTGCAAAAAATTGTTCAAAAATACAGAAGTATTTTATTTTGTGGTTAAACATAGCTGAATTTGTAGCCTACAACATCGTTATTCACTGTGAATGTTTTCAGTTTGGTAAGCGATTTGGTTTTAGGGTCATCCTTAAAACGGGAACATGCAAATTTTGGCTTTAACGAGCCATTACGCAAAAGCTATGCGAGATAAAATAAATTTTTATGATCAGAACAATTAGTCACATTTTGTGCCTAAAAGAAGAAAATATACTGGTACAAATATATAAATAAAAACATAGTGATGTAAATTCTGGTACACAGCGCCGTAAAGGGCGCCGCCTACCCGCGCGTGAGAGGCTCAAAAGCGACGGAGCTGTAAGGTCGACCTTGAACCGCGCATCAAATGCCGCGTCGCCGAAACGAGCCAAACACTGAAGTAGCGTGAAAGATTCCTGCCGAACGGTTTTTGCTATGGGACATTACCATACATATTTATTGGTGGAAAGTCTGCAACTAAGTTCAGTGCAGGTCGCAATCTGAGTTTCACATACAACCGGTTAGTACATTTTGAAATACGGAAGTCTTGAAAGGCCGTTTTTAGCCATGTTGGAGGACTTAGAAACAGTGTTTATAAAGAGCGTGGCGTCTTAACAATGAGGTTCCGACCTTGTCTGAAGTTTGTTTTCTTTTCGTACGTTGGCACAACGGGCACACGTAGAATATTTTTGTAGAAAAAACCTGTTTATGAACACACAGTGTGAGGTAGGCGGCCGCCTTAAGGAAGAGTTTCATTAACAGTGACTCAATCACAAGGCAATTAATGCGTATACGAGTTTGAAACCTAACGTCTTCTCAAATGAATTGGCGACGTGTCCGGGTCTCTACTTATCACAGTTGTTCAGTTACATCGCAGCAAAACTAGTACTATCCCAGTCAAATAAGAAATCTACAGTAACGAAATAAAACTGTCGGAAATGAATACATTTCATCGAAGCCAGAGAACAGTCTACATTTCCCGTTATACAATTACCATCCCTATAAATACTCCTTAGGAACATTTTTATGGTGTAGTTTAAGAAACTTCAGTAATAAATCTTGTAATTTTCGTCGGTGAAGCATAATAACGGAAGACCAATTGTTGATAAATTAATTCTTCATATATACACAGACATCAACAAATGCCTCGTATTGCATCTACTGGTACGCTGTAAATATACTTCTGGAACAGTAGTTAATAGACATTTTTAACACATACAGAGTATGGAATACTTGCCATATTTAAGCTTGTAAATAGAGGATATGTTGACCTGTTTTCTTAGAATGTTTAGGAACACTACAGTTGATACATGGGAAACAATTTGACCATATCTGTCTACATTCTAGACACTACTATACATCACACTGTGAACATTTTTTGTAAAAGTTACAAAATATTTGTAATTTAAAAATTTTTTGCAAATATAAAAAATTATTATTTCTTTGAAAGTTACAAAGGTTTTTATTTGTAAAAAAACTTAGGAGTAATTGGTAGTCTACCAAAATCATACGTTCGTCGGAAATGAGAGTTCTACATAAATCACATTCTCTGAAACGCAATTTTTTTGGAATAAAGGGAATATTAATTTTTCGTTCTTCGAAATGTATAAAATTCAAACCACTGAACTGTGTAGTGACTGTACACAAATACAAATAGTCAATATCGCATGCAAGTTAAGTTGGTCTAGTTGTAGGTTGCATGGTATCTCTAAGCGCAAGAATGTAGGCTCGAATCTGGGTACCTGAACGAAAAGGCAGGGGGGGGGGGGGAGCAGAATAAATATTATGTAAAATGTATTTGTCATAAAGTTATTTAACAAACAAGTTCAGTGACATGATTAAAGTAAAATAAGTATTCAGAACTACATTTCGTCTATTGTAAGTACATAAATACAAATTTATACCTCATAATTCCGCAAACATATATGTTGTAATTTTTTACAAGAATAACTTTTGTAGTTTTACAAATAATTTCTTTGGCATCTGGTTTTCCAATATTGTTATTTATTTTAATTTATTTAGAAGTTTTACGTTGCTTGTAATAGTACAAGAAATTTGTTTCAGTGCAGTGTGGTGAGTTGACAAGTAATTCTTTCTACCGTGTATGAGAGGGTAGGTCGTGCGAGAAGGGTGGGTGTGTGCTATGTAAAGTGGGGCGCGCTGTGGTTGGCTAGCCTGACATTACTCGTGGTTGTGGACCACACGCACGCACAGTGTTGTTTGTGTAAGGGCGTGGTTGGTGGGCGCCGCCCTCACTGGCGCCAGTCACAGCGCCGCTATGGTCGACGTCACGAAGCTCTGGCGTCGCCCTGACCTCACAGCGAACATGTGTTATACAGAGTGTCCACATACACACAGCGCAAATCCTGGCCAAAATTGGAGACGAAAATATTAGTGGCTAAATATTGTGCAACGTTATATGTGCGCAATGTAGCAATACTGCACAGAGAATGTCTCCTCTTGCCCTCCACTTTTATGTATGTTACGTCGAGTAAGTGTAGACTGATGTTCGGATTGCTCGGGATTTGAACCTGCACACATAATATGCAAGTCAGAACAGTAGTGTGGGTCGTTCGGGATAAAGTGAGCACTAAAAATTTAACCTTAGAAAAACATCACTAGCCGTTACTGCATATAACTCTACATTAACAATAGTTGCTTTACTCTTGGTGTGGTTGGCAGCGCATTGCCGAATATAGTTTCGTATATTTGTTCTACTTAAACGTAACAGCACTTGAATAAAATCAACTGAAATCGGAATACTTGTGTCTTATAAAGTACATAAACCTTTTTTTTTAAACAAACTATATAGGTTTTTACCGACTGCACAATTCATCTTGGACGCGCAAACATCAAGTGACGTGTCCAGAGAGGTTAGGAATTTCCCGTCGTTAGCCGTTACGCGCGGAATGATACGAATTGACTGAAAATAGAACTTAAGCAGGGATTTTTTGAGTGTTCACTTTATTCCTAACCGCCTATAGCAAGTTACGTAAGATATATGCGGAGCGCAATAGGGGACTTAGTACATTGCTATGTTGCCACACTGTGCAAATTAAATATCATAGTACAACAGTGCGCCACTAGTATTGTCGTCTACATATCAGCCCAGGGTTCGCATGGTGTGCTCAATATATGTTTGTTTCTGGGCACCCTATATACTCAGCTCCACATAACTTGTGTACATGTGTACGGTTGTGACGGCATTTGTCTTCTAGCCGACATGTCTGATGACATGTCAGCTGATATTTTTAAACACGGAGGTAAGAATAGGCAGGAGATGGCTTGTTGTGACGTAGTTGACGCTGCTTTCTTGAGCGTCGCGTTATGGCGCAGAGGGCTTTGTGGTTATTTATATTGGATTTCATTCACGTTTTAATAATGAAATCATCTAAAGTGTTAATGCAAATTAGCTGCGTTACTAATAAAATTGATTAATTATTTACTTGCTTGGACCAGGGGCTTGGTAACGAATTTGGGAGTTGCCATGCTGTGACGCTCGTAAAGGCAGCTTCATGTAACTCCTTTACGTGTTTTTAACTCCTTGTTTTTAACCTCCGGCAATAGGGGCGTATTTTTTAAAAATAAAGAGTTAGTTTCGTCGGAATGCTTCTTAACCGTATGTGATGAAAATCTGTGCAGCTAATCAAATGTTATGAACTCTTACTCCGCTTTGGTGTGAGAACTTCATAGACGTACAATGGATATATACTCTAGAACATAGTTTCTAAATTTGCCACATGTGTGTATTGTGTATAGGAGCTAAGAAAGTAGGTATGGTAGAATTGTTTCCTAGACATCCATGGTAGCACTCCTAATCTTTTAACTATATACTGCAATTACCACACTTGTATTATAACATCTGTAAAAGTTTGCATATTTACAGTACGGAAGCATATTAACTGTCCTATATTGCGTTTGGGTTAATTAATTCCTAAAAATTTTAGTAAGTTATTTTGCCCGATGTGGCACAGAAAAATCATAATTTTTAGTACACCACACTATCCTGCAGAATGTTACAACGATTGCGGATGTTGAGAATTTTAATATGTTTCAGATTGGGTTTGTGGCAGTGTTTCGGTTGCGGAAAATATGATTTTTACTATGTTTAATCCTCCGAAAAAAAATAGCGGTTGTGTTAGTTTGACGCATATGTTTGTCTGTCTGTGGTTTCGTATCTCCCAAACGAATAAGCCGTTTTCAGTACTTTTTTTTTTGTGAGTTGGTTTCATCGGGATTGTTTTAGGTGTACATATTTCATGGATGTCTGTCCAGTTGATAAAAAGTTATACGGTATTTCCCTTATTGGTGTGAGAATTGCATTGATATAAAATGGAATTTTTTCTATTCTTGAATTTTGGTACATTTTCGTGGATCCGATTAAACTCGTATTTCAGTTAACATCCAAAAAGTTATTTCGTCACTAAATAAGACTTCAGCTCAAGTACATCCTGAAGTCTCCACAGTGTCATAGACTAGTATTATTAAGTTCTCTATGTAAGCTCACATACTACAATATTTTAGCTCCTAGTTCTTTTCACTATAAACTTTATAGAAACATTTTTTTAAATATTAGCGTAAGACGTTATCAGTTTACAAGACAATTCTTTTCATGCCATTCCGATGACGAGAAAAAATGTTTAGCGTTTTAGCCTAACATATTACAATTTAGATGAACTTTAATTGAAATTAAAGTTGAAAATTTAATAAACCATTTATTTTTTGTTAGTATACGTTTTCCAACAAGGTCTGACTTGTTTACGATAGTCATTTATCGCAATAAACAAAATTATTTTCGAGCCTTTAACAGCCTCAACGAAACGCCTAGTAGTTTACAATAGTTTATACATAATTCTTTATAAAGCAACTATAATCGATATTGTAGTATCGCACCATGGTTTTCACACTAATGTGTAGCGTACAGACTTACACCCTAATGTTTTCGTAATAAGTCCCTCAGTTTTTATTATATTTGCACCAAAACCATTACATTTAGTTTATGTTATTCAAAGTATTATTTTTAAAACATTAAATTTTTTGCACTAATGTAAAAAAACCTACATGGTATCAAAAGTTAAGACATTGAAATGCTCAGCGTTTATAAATTAAAAGAAATTTCACTTCCTGTAAGTATATGATAAAATTCGATTTACTTTACGAGAATCTCAAAGGCATGATGTTACGATAATTGAGTCATACGGATAGTGAAAACTATCCGACAGTGTAAACGAAGTAATTTACAGTGACCTGCTTCAGAATACTGCAATCTAAACAGTTTAGAAGGTTTTCCTATATTGCAAATACAAATATTTTACTGCGTAAAACGTATTATTCCGTACAGACGCCGTGTCCATAATTAAAGACACGTTGCACGCAAAGGAAGCTTATGGTCGGCACTGTATGCTGCGAGTGTCGTCGTCAGTGGGCAATGTAGCCAAGCGTCTTTTTAGTTGTCACTTGATTTGTTTACATCCAACACGGCCGAACATCCGACACATTGTTTACCAGTCATACAAGAAGCATTCGTTTTACAAGTACAGTGCTGATAAGAATATTTTATGAGAGAACTTTGGTGGCACATGAGGTTCAGCCAGTGATTTTGGTGAAAATTATAGGCCCTACTGTACAAACTCGTTTCAGTGGCTTATGTGCACATCTGCATCACTGCTTTGTGTTTATTGGTAGCGTATTTTTGTGCGGAAGCTTCGCTCACTTGTCTGGGCCAATAAGAACAAGGCTACTATGACCCCACACGAATGTATGTTTACCCCTAGACGTTGAGAGTTAAATACGTCCAATCACTAACACTGAAGCACAACATTGAAGCAAGCTGATGCAAAATTATTTTTAACAAATATCGATTACTACCTTTCTCAGTCATTCACCTGACTCGTTTAAGGGCTTGTTCCTTAGTATTGCAGTGATTTTGAAAGTATATTTTTTTATTGCTACCTAATACTTATATCAAAATTTGGCTCCACAGTTTTTGACCCTAATATGTCCTAGTTTGTAGCTGAATTTTTTTGTAGCAATCTACTGAACGGTTTTTTTAGATTTCGTTACCCAAGTACCTTTTTTTTTTTTTTTTGGTCGTGAAAATAAGCCAAAATTAAGCGAAATATTTATTTTCTGACGAACGGTACATAATTTCGAAAAACACATCCACAGTATTCTGCACCGTATGACTGCATTCAAAGCTTTTGGTTAAAAAAGATTTTTGTTATTGGCACTTGTCTGAAAAAAAAAACTAAGGAACAAACCCTTAAACTCTTACATATCTGATGTAAGCGGCCGCGGGGGCCGAATGGTTCTCTCACCCAATCTTTGATGAATGGCAAATTTCAGTCGACCCCCCCCCCACCCCCAGTAACTCAGTTGGTTGACCAGGCGACTTTGGTACGAGGGGTTCTGGGTTCGATTCCTAGGTCTGGCTGGGTGTAAAACTTGTGTTTGTCCGTTCGAGTCAACAAAACTGTCACAACTGGGGAATTGTATGTTGAGACTTCACCAAGGAGCATAACATTAAACAAAAAAATGGTTAGACTGTTTTTCTCCCACCGAGGCGAACCGGGTTCGATTACCGGACGGGTCGGTCCCCGGATTTTCGCATGTGGGAATCGGCGGGTTTTCTCGGGGATCTCCCGTTTCCCCTGCCCCTTCATTTCGGTGCTGCTCCATACTTACCTCATGTCACCCCTCACTAGCCCTGAAGACCTCGATGTTAAGCGCTGACCAACATCTCTCTCTCAATCATTGATTTATGGCAAATTAAACGTTTACTTGTCCAATATGAAGCAACTGCATTTTGAGTACAGTGCTGATCAAATTATTTTAAACGCCGCTTTGGTAGCACAATGGGTTCAACAAAAACATTTTGTTATCATGCAGTATTTCAACCCTAGTGAAACAAAAGAAAAAATTCTTTGGCAGCTGGATTCCAAGACAAACTTTTTTACTATATGTACCAGAAATGAATGTGTATGTAGGGGTGTGGTACTGGAGTAATGGTACGTGACATTGGCGAAGGCGGATTGGCAGCTAAATCAGACTCGGGAGAGGAAAGTTTTAGGCGATGGTGCAGTGAGAAGGGCTGAGGGATACTATGTCCTGAAGGTTCGACAATCTCGCGAAGCCAGTATACAACACATGTTATAGCACGCGATTTACGCCCCTATGGCAGTTTCTCAGGCCGCGTATAGAACCAGGCAAGTTATGACTGAGTGCGTGCCACGCGAGATTGCAGTCCACGTCGCTGTACAGTATGTCACCACGTCTTATATGTTAGCGCGGGGGTCGGACCAGATCTTCGGAACACTCCGAACAATTTTACACCCTGCTCCTCTGGAGCTGATGAGTTAGAGGCAGCTTTTGTAACCCCTAGGGGCGGATTTAAGGGGGGGGGGCTTCCGGGCTGAAGGACCCCCCCCCCCACATAACATTATTTAGCCAAAGTATGTCCAGTTTCCTCAAGGAAACCGGAGTTTTGTTCTGTGACGATCTAAGTACATTTGAATGTCTTATTTTAATAGTGGTACAACTCCAATTTAGTTCATTTTTAGATACAGAGACCTGAACACATTCAATGTCGAAAATTATGTTCCCGAGACAGGTGATATAATGACGTTCACAGCGTGGGGAAGTACCACTTTTGAAAAAAGGTAGAATTTACCTTTCTTAACACGATGGTGAATACTTTTTTTTTTTACATAATTGGAGTTGTACCACTATTATTTACCACTTTATATAATGTGTCCTACTTGTATGTATGTCATTTTAATGTTCTGTAATAGTAATCAACCACACTTTTAAGTTAGCTGGTATTTTTTTACAATACACAAAATCACATAAACTCGCCCATTCCCCCCCCTTTTTTTTTTTTTTCAAAAAAAAGTTTCTAATTCCGCCACTGCCCCTCACTGGAAGTGTGGAGATAGAACACAAATGTTTCCCTTAAGACAATGTTCTCCTGTTCAAGTGTTTTTGTGATAATTATTATTTTTAAGCTTAAACGAGCAGGTATAAAAAAACTGACTGGCAAATTTGTTTAAAATGGTGTTCGCAGTGATAGCGATTTTCTCCAAGACAAAACATTGTACGGTTTCGGCTAAAAATAAAAAAATAAAATAATTATTTCGTTAATTACATAATTAGCCAAAACTAAAGTGTTGACTGCCTGGAAAAAAATCAGCGGACGTGGAGAAGACCATTCTATACAATATTGTCAAACAGATTTTTGGTATCTGCTCTCGTTTAGACGTAAAAAATTACTCTCACAAAAATGTATAAGCAGGATAGTATGACCTTAAATGTTAGTGTAAGACAATTTTATTTTATTTTCAGTTTTTGAGCAACAACATTTATTAAAATTGTGTTATCGAAATTTTCTCTTCGACAAAACATAGGATATATTCTTGGTAAACTGCTTGACATAAATAATAACGGAATATTTCATTAATTCTGAAAAATAAAGAAATACGTCAATATTTTTGTTGGCCATAATTTTAATGTCTCACGTATGTTGCCGCCATAAATGTATGTACTAAAGCAGATGTGTTTACGTAAAAGGTTCTAGAAATGTTTTTAGTCAAAATTACTAATATTTCTTCACGTACAACCATAGACGTTTTTGTGACGGGTAAGTTAGAAGAAGGTTTTCTCGCAAAGTGCCGTTACTGAAACATCCGTTATGGAAATACACCTTTTATTTAGCCAAAACTATATAC
Source organism: Medauroidea extradentata (assembly GCA_003012365.1). NCBI lineage: Eukaryota > Metazoa > Arthropoda > Insecta > Phasmatodea > Phasmatidae > Medauroidea > Medauroidea extradentata. The sequence goes on along the minus strand of PNEQ01029723.1, from coordinate 24,675 downwards.
TTAGTTAAGCATTATTTTTTACAAGTTAACATTTAAACTCAAGGAAATTTTTTGTAGCGTTACAAATCACAAACATTCCTTCTTTTACGTACAATTTAATTGTAACGTTTTGAGCAATTTTATAGTTTTGGTAACTGTTTTTAACGAGCTCCGAATATTTTACAGTCCGGTGCAGTGCTCCACAACCTGTCACTCCTAATTTGGACAGTCGTTAATTATTAATAAATGCTATACTGTTGCTAAAAAAAATTTCTCAGAACGCTATATATATATATACACACACACACACACGCACGTGTGTGATAATTATGTGAAAGAAATATATATGCGCACACACTCATGATGATTCCGGACAACAGTGACAATCTTCGATCTTGTTGGGGAAAAGAAAAACAGGAAATATACAGAACACTTTGTGACTACTGACTAAATGTAATATTAACGAAGAATTATGTCTTAGATAAATCAAATTTTTAAATGGCACTAACCCAAAAATGTCGAAAACTAAAATACTTGGAAGGACAATACTATACAAACATTAATTTAGGTTGTTACGCTATTCTGATCATTAACAAATTTTGGAAGTGTCATAAAAATCGAACATTAAATTAAGATTTAGTGAGCTATGTGACTTATGTAACAAAAATTATCTTCATATTGCAACCGTTAAGGTCAAGTGGACTAATAAAATGTACATACATTTTAATTTTTCCAAACAAGTTATTGTATTCGCCAACCTACTATAATGCCAGCCGCAAGTATTGTGCTTTGTAAACTATAAACGGCGTAACAAAATATTTTGTTAACTCAAGTACAATTTCATTTGGAACTATTTGAATAAATATTGGGTAATGCACGCTTGCCACTTTCGCATATGCTGCTGTAGTATTTAAAATTTTTTTGTGGAAGACCTCTGCACGCCATTCGTGATACATCGAGTAACTCCGGTAAACTTCGTGTCTGGATTTTTCACGCGACATAAACATTTCTCGCATTCGTTGAACAACGCTGAACGTTGCCGACACACAGTCTGGTTCTAAAAATTAGTAATGCAGTGAACCTTTATTAATATTAATAGTTTGTTATAACTAAAAAATATATATTGTTGCGGTTAAGTAAACAAAAATATTAAAGCTTTAGTAGAGGAAATGTTAGTCTCGAGTGGAAGTTTTTAAACGTACGTAGAATTTTGTGCGGTTTATTAGTGTCTACTTTCCTCTTGTGCTTTCAATATATGTGTTCTTTCACTCTATTCTTCTTCGTCCATTCCCTTGATAAATTAATTTATCATCCAGGGCGTTATTAGACAATACTCTGCGAGACGCAGCTGTCATTTATTCCCACTGTTCGAGATAATTTTTTTCCTTGCTTTTCCTTTGTTATGCGATATCTCTTTCCTACTTGAATATTCCTTTCATCGCATTATCTTAGTTTTGGTTTTTGTCTACTGTTTTCCCCGCCTGCTGCTAATACATCTTCAAAGTCTTTCTTCTGGCTAAGCAAAACACATTTACTAGCCTTTAAGAGTATAGTTTTCCTGACGACATAGTTTTACTTGATTTTTTTTTTGTTTCCTTAGCAGTATTTAAGCACTTTTGACACATGTCGACGTAAATGCACAGGAAATACACTTTCGTTGCCACAGTAAAATGTTTGTTTGAATACCAGCCACTCCATAGTTAGTTTGCCGCAAAAAAAAACTTTTTGTTTAAAAGTTGTATTAAATATTAACAAAAGTTGTGTGATAATTGACTTGAAATCACTGTGGTGAAAATTATTGTTATTTTCAAGACAAGTTTTGTGATGGAAAAATTGTTACGTTTGGCACAAATTAATTTATATTATTTTCAAATAAATTATTTTAGGACAGTATGTGATACAAAACATAAATTTTCCATGTTAGCTTTGCTGTAAGGCAAGGTTTATTTACAGGTAGTGAAATACCTTTCCGGCTAAGTTGCAATGAAGTGGATAATATTTAAACAACATTTTGTTGTGGCAAGGAAAGTGTGGTTGTCAACTTGTTCGTGCGTTTCTTCGATCTTCTGACATTGTTGGCATTTTATGTCTTAAGGGGCCCGCCTACATAGTGCCTTAGCGGCCGTTCGACCTCATGGACGTGGAGTTTTCCCCCACAAAAGCGGGATTGGGTCACAACCCCTGTTGTGGAGGAGGTTATCTCTCGCTCTCTCTGTTGTCCTTTCGGCTCGGTCTCACGAATCCTTCAATGTTCCACAACACTGGCTGCATATTTGCGCAGGACACATATTAAAAGAACAAGATTTCCCAAAAAAATTTCAGTTGTTGCAAGGTACAAACAGTCACGGGATCGAAAGTTAAAGGATATATCTACTAAGGTAAAATGGTTTTAAGTAAAAATAACAATACATAACTGCATTACACAAGCCGGAAAAGGCACTAATTTTGAATGTTAAGGCCCTATTTTCTAATTACTTAAGAAACTGATAGAACGGAAACCATTTACCCTTAGTTTGATGTACCTTAATATCTTTTATATGTCAAACACACAATCTCACGACTTATAGTATTTTCTGTAAAAAAAACGATTCTTCTTAAACTCTACCTCACAACTTTCATGGCAGGCAGGCGGGCCCCTTAACCAGCAGTACCCCGCGGCTTTGCTCGCGAGTATTATTCGTATCTGATAATATTTACTCTAATTGAAAAACCTCTTTGCACACAAGATTTGTACTTCAGTCATCAAGTGTTAGAATGACAAAGCTGCTAGTTGAGCTAACTCTGCAGCAGGATAAGTAGCTATAGCTGTCCACGTGAAAATCAGTCTGAAGTTTGTCCCTGCCACTAACAACGACTTGGTCAAGGCTTATTTATAGTCACAGCAAAGTTGACGTTGTGGGGTAATTATAGACTCTTAAATGTAAGAGGTTAGTCGAATGAAAAACGTCTGATTTATTCTGTGCACAATCATTGGTGAGGGCCTCAATTACATATTTTTAAAATATCCACGCGAAGATTAACGCCGCTAGGAAGTTTTGGTGGGAAAAGGTTTCGCGAAACGTATTTTGTGCCCCAACCTTGAGATTAGTGAGATGATATATGTGAGCTGATGATGTCGAGGAACCTAAGTGGAAAGTGAACTGCATAATACATTTTACCCGTTTTAAACGACTACAGGCAAATTGTACTAATTCGATATATGCCTTGCAGTTTTTGTGTGTCAGAATTGAACGTTGTAATGGAATTCAAGCCCAGAATCTCCCGGAATGTAGACCGGAGCTACAAACAACTGCGTCAGGTAACGTCGAGATGATTCATGAAAACAAATTTAATTTGAAAAAATATTCATGACCTGGGCTTATAGAGGTTGTACAATACCACGTCTCGACAGATTACTGTAGAGTGAAACTCCTGTATAATTTATTTCTCGTTGGTCGTACTTGCTATTCGGATCGTCTGCCTTAAAAATATACAAACTTAGTTTTATTCTTAAAAATCAAGTTATCTGATGAAGTAAAAAACTTACATATATATATTTTTTTTAATACTTGTAAGCATCACTCTGACGCGAACAACACGTCAATATATCTCTACTGGTTAGATAGATATATAATGGGTTGATGGAAAACAAATTTTGTGATTTTTCACCCTTTCGGGTGTAGAATTTCTAAATATTTTTATTTCACATCTTAGACATTATTATAAGTATCCAATTCAAGTGCAAATCACGACGGTGGCTCATTCAGTCGATTCAAAATCGACCATTAATTAAAAAAACAACAGACAATTAAGGAATAGACGGAGCTTAAGTATGTATAGTACAATGAATTCTAGCCTACAGGTCATTTAATTCGCGAAATTTTCCAGTTCCTACTCATTGCCAGTAAAGAAAGAAATTGTATTTATTTTTCTTTAAACTGTGATAATTTCAGCAAAGGCAGGTTACAAACACTTTAAACACCTTGAATAATAGCCTCTGAACTTTTGCTTCAAATTAACACAAGTTTCGGTGTAACGGAAATCTTTCCATACGCATTTTACACGAAACTGTGAATTTTTGAGTTGTTTCCTTTTGAACTGGACCATCTTTATATATGTGCACGTTCTAGTTCCCGAAAAGACTTTTGGACTAACCTTTGTTTTAATGCCTTATCTGCAGTTTTGCTTCTCGGCTAGGACCATAAACTTATTGCGAAAATAATTTTGCCCCAGTTTGTTTCAGTGCCTCGCGTTCACATCTGCAGCTGTGCTTCATGGTTATTGGCAGCGTGTCTGTGTGAAGTGACGTCTCACATCTGACTGTGCCAATTACTATGCAACACCACACCCTAAGTCACGTGAGAGTTAAATACGCATACCGAAAGGTTCCTGCGTACTGTACTGTAACATTTCGTTTGTAAATATGCAAATCAGATGTTTGTAGTTTTACAAAATTTTGTAAATGTCCAAAAAATTTCCTTGCATAATTGTTTCTAAAGTTCCAAGGATTTACTTTGTAAAAAGCTTAAGAAATATTTTTAGTCTACAAAAATCACAGGTTCACCGGGAATTACGTAGTTATACAAAAATCAGAACCTACGAAAAGAATATTTCTGGGGGAAAAATTATTTTAATATTAATTGCATACTTCAAAATTAAAAAAAAAAAAACATGTTATCGTCACTTAAAAGTACAATGAGTGTATATAAACAGAAAGAATATTTTAGTACGCAAGTCTAGGTGGTTACTATGCGAGAGGATGCGGTATAAGAGGATTTTAGAAAATGCTGCCTTTTTTTTTATGTATAAAGTGCTACCTTAAAAAAGTTTCGCTTAATAGTTTTAATAGTTTACGATCGAAATTTTTAAAATACCTCCCATCATTTAACAAATCTATCAAGAGAACGTTACAATTTAGCTCCTAAATGTGAAATAAAACAACATCCGTAACATACTAGATACATTTGTATAATTAATTAACGTTTTAATATATAATTACAATAATTTGTACTGTCGTGATCTTCAAAGAGAAGAAAAACAGTATATCGACAATAGAAGTTAATTTGTTGTTTTATTCTGGGATTTTACTACGACTATGCAACATTGTCTCGCAATATAAAACGGCTCAGAGTTTACAATGTGTATTTTACGTAGTATAGGCACATAATTATATGACGTAATGTATGAACTGAAATAAAAAATGCGTAAAACCCGGAAAAATTCACGGGTGTTTACTGACCCATAGGCTAGGCTCCAAGAATATTTGTGTAAACGTGCAGACAGCAACTGTTTATTAGCTGCTCGCTGACACAGTCAGATGGGCCTGCATTCAGAGACAGTTTTATTATTGGTTCAGCTACTTCCAGGAAGTGTCGAGTAAGTCAACGGCCAATTATGATCGTGAATTTTTAAGCGCTCTAAAAATACGTGTACATAGATGACGTGTTGTATAATGCATATTGTTATGAAGAGCAGATGTGAGTTAATTAGCACAGGTGTTCGCAAGGCCGCGGAGCGATAAGGGTGAAGACATGAGCGACCCAGGCTCGACGATGGACCTTGCTGAATGTCGACGAGCTAGCTGAGGGAAGGGTTGTTATGTCTGACTGGTCGCAAGACGGACAGATAAGGGACTGCCTGTAGGCCACCGCCTTTCATTAAGATAAGGGCTAGGGTGGCGCTGCAATTAAGTCGCGCCCCAGTTTACCCTCGACCTTATGTCCGCGTAGTGTCTTATCGCGTGCCGTGCAAACATGCGCGCTGGAGTTCTCCTCACTGCCATCCATCACCCTGAGTGTCAGCCACGTAGCCTACTGTAAGAATATTACGCTATACACTCCACACTGAGTGCGTTAAGGCTGTGGAATGAAAACAAGTAGGAATTTTATTTTGGTTTGTACCAGAATATGCTAACATTATTTAGGGCGCGGTCTACCGCAATTTTCACCATTATTTTTTATTTTTTTTGTACCAAATATTTTTTTCTTATTTTAGACACAAAATGTGACTAAATTAGGCTCTTATAAATTTTTTTTATCACTCATAGTTTTCGCGAAATGGCTTGTTAAAGTCATATTTTGCATGTTTCCGTTTTAACGACTACACTAAAACCAACTGATATACCAAACTCAAAAAATCACAGTGGATAAAGACATTGCAGGCTACAATTTCATGCTCATAAAAATAAAGAAAAAAAATTATTTGAGTTAAAAAAAAAATTCTGAAACTGATAGTAAAAATTTTAAAAATGCAATAATTTTTTAATACAAATAATTTTTATTCTTTATTTTTATGAGCTTGACATTTTAGCCTGTAATGTCTGTATCCACTGTGATTTTTTTTATTAAGGTGTATCAGTTGGTTTTAGTGTAGTCGTTAAAACGGAAACATGCAAAATATGACTTTAACAAGCCATTACGCGAATAAAATGAGAGATAAAAATATTTCATAAGAGCCAAATTTAATCACATTTTTGTCTAAAATAAGAAAAAAATATCTGGTACAAATAAAAAATAAAAAAATGAAAATGAAAATTGCTGTAGACCACGCCCTTAAAAGTCGTTTCCTTAATCTTATTAACTGATTTCCTCGGATATATGTGCATTTAGACTGAGACTGAGAGAGATTGAGAGAGTGATAGGGAAAAGAATTTGAAAAAGAGGTTGGAAGGGTGACTGAGAGTGAGGAAATATGAAAGACGATTATTGAGAGCATGACAGACAGTTAAGGCTGGCAGAGTGAGAGAGAGAAACAGAAAACGAATGAATTATTGAAACAGACATTATGACAGAGATTCTGGGAAACAGACAAAGATAAACAGAGAAAATTAGACAGATTGAGAGAGTGAGTTATTACTAGAGTTTGAGAGAGCTTCAGAGAGAGAAATCGAGAGATTCAGACAGATTGAGAGATTCAGAATCATTCAGACATATTGAGAGAGATTATGGGAAACTGAATATCCCGATGTGTTCGATATATATCGAGGATTTATCTAAAACACATTCCAGGTCTTTTCACCTCCTGAGAGATAAATCACATTTTAGACTACTTAACTGGTGTCTCTTAGACGTGAAAGACACAACAGCCCGCTGGGTTCAAGATATAAACACGATTAATCAATAACACATTTAATTACTTTTCACCCCTTTTCACCTCCCTAGGTGAGGAAGTTCGAAAATTCCAGAAATTACTTTTCAGGTGTTTGGGTAAGCATCAATCTTAAACAAAAATCGCGTGGCTATATAAAAAAATCAACGGGGTCGAAATATATCAATTGTGAATAGAAAACAAATTTGACACTTTTTTTATCCCTTTTGGGGCCAAATTGGAAAAATATATTTAAATGAGATTGTGTATATTTACATAAACATCAATCTAAAGCAAAGAGCACTTTGATATTTCGATTGGATCGATATATACGGAGGAATAATCGAAAACACATTTCACGTATTTTCACCCCCTTAATTATCAAATTTCGAAATGTCTTGGAGTCCTGTAATAGTATTTTGTATAGGCCTACGTAAAATTTGAAGTCAAAATCACGATTATAGGTAACTGTGTTTCAATGATATAGACGATTCTCAAAAAGAAAGCATATTTTGGCCCTTTTTACTGCTTGGAGGTGAATTTCAAGAAATCCTAGAACTGTTTTTTTGGTTGTTTACGTAAGCAATATTTTGAAGTGAAAACCAAATCTCTGTCCTGAAGGATTCGATAGATATAGATAATTAATTGAGAACACATTTAAGGTCTTTTCACCCCCTTAAATGTTGGATTTCGAAAATTACTTCTTAGTGCTCGCCTACGACCTGAGGTTAAATCACACAAAAAATTTTCACGATTCAAGGTTTACTGTTTTGGGCTGCTGTTTGATATGTCAGTCAGTCAGTGTTTATATATATATATATATATATATATATATATATATATATATATATATATATATATATATATATATATATATATATATATATATATATAT
>PNEQ01029723.1:0-16636 GCA_003012365.1 Medauroidea extradentata | reverse complement strand
CTCTCTCTCTCTCTCTCTCCCTCCCTCCCACGCACTTCCTCCCTCTCCAAATACACGCACACATGCACCCACACACCAAGAATGTCTTGGAAAGAGAATGATGGTAATAAAGTGTTTTGGTAGTCCTTCTCGCCGCTGTGCGCGCCACTGACTTATGCTACTGCCGCCCTTGCCATCTCGTGACCGTTTGGCCAACTACTCGACATACTGATCGAAAACGCGAAAGTTTTCGGCTATTAGGATGCGACTTCTACCCAATACATATATTCAATGAAGATACTGAGAGACGGAGAGAAGAATTGAGAGCAATAGAGATATGAGAGAGGTAAGAAATTGAGAGCTTTAGAGAAATTGAGAGCCCTATAGTTCATGTGCCAGAGGCCAAAAAAGAGGAATTTAGGTGAAAATGGGGGGAATTGGTGAAACTTGTAGGACTTGATCATTGGCTCACATAGAACATAAAAATAGGTGAGAGCCATCTGGCAGATGTAACTATACAATATGGCGGCCATTCAAAATGTCGACTTGACTGCATTTTTAAAAAATGCAATATCTGAACAACTATTTGTCCGATTTTAAAGAAAAAAATTTCAGACGACAGATATTTTAAATACCTAACTTTTAAGTACGTGTTATAATTTCCGTATCTCGTATAGTTTTATCGTAAAATTAAAAAAACTATTTTTTATATTTTTCTCTCAAATGTTTTCGTTTTTTTCTCGAACTCGGCTTGAATTATGATGTATTTTGTTCTGTAATGAAATGTTTCTTACTTTATTAGCTTTCCAATGATACCATATGAAGGCTATTTGCCATTATGAATAACAGCATAGGCTCTGTAAAACCTCTGTAAGAGCATGGATGGACCAGTAATATAACAGCCTTGACTGACATAACATACGGTTACGGTTACATTTTGGGGGTAAACATTAAAAGGCGTAATTTACAACTACAAGAGAAAAAATCACGTGAAATATAACTATATATATATATATATATATATATATATATATATATATAGGCCTATATAACAAGTAAAAAAGAATATATGCATGCCATTCATACAAGTACTATACAGTTAAAATGTAAATGCAGGTGCTCCTAATATATATTGTAAAAATTGAAAGATTTTGTCACATGACAGATTTTATGAGTCTTGTTTTTTTCATTATATTATTTTCTGTAAAGTTCAAAACCTTCTAGCTAACACGTTACCTTTTTTTTATGCTTACATGTATATTCATCATTGTGAGATGCTATGAGAGTGATTAATTACCACATGGATTAATGAGCGTCATCTACTGACAAAATATCTACTGCCAGTGACGGTACCAAGAAACCTAGATTAGAGTGTGTTAAGTGTGTTATAGCCTATGTGGTGTTGATTCCTTACCTAATGAGATAACATCGCTGCAAGACTACAGTTCATGGTTAACATTACACGAAGCTGCAATTATTAGACAATTCCAACCTATCCTGTCGATTTCAGAAGCTACTCCCAAAGATGTGACACCAACAATTTACTACTACAGAAGCTACAGATCTTGTTTAACCATGAAGAAATCATTGGAAAAAAATAAGAAGGGATCAACAAATAATGGGGAACAATCTTCAAAACAAGCTACAAATGAGGGCGTCTGGAAAGTGATGCCATCTCGAAGTCGCAGTTCTACTCAAAGTCGAACTTACGAACCAGTATGCATATTTTGTGATAAATAATCAAAATATAAAAAAAGAACACAAACAAGGGAGCCGTTAACACAAGCAATCTACCTCAGAGCTGACAGCACATTAAGAAAAATTGCTATTGAAACAATGGATCATAAAATTTTGTCATTCACCTCCCGAGATATTGTTCACTACCATGCTTCTTGTTATAAAGCGTATACAAGAGTTAGGCCAATTAAGTCATCCCTGAAAACCACAGACTTTTACATGCAGATAGAAAAATCTGCTTATGAAAAGCTATTCAGTTTTATTAGATTAGATTTATTCAGTAATCCTCGCATTGTGTCGCTACAGTTTCTTTTGACTAAACTAAAGGAATTAATGAGTATTGGTGACATTGAAGATGAAAATATATATGAGAGTCTTCCAAAAAGAAGCTGCGCTACCAAATTGAGACTAAATTTTCCACCACCATAAATTTCCTGTCTGTTGATAACCGAGTATATGTATATCCAGAAAACTACACCTTCGAGGCTTTAGCAATAGATTTCACAAATATGCAAAACAAATTAGCAATATACGAGAAAGGGTTAAACAAACAAGAAGAAATTTGTAAAGCTGTCATTCTGAGGAATGAAATACAAAGCACAAGCTCTGAGTACCAAGTATGGCCACCAGATCCAAGTATGTTAACTTCTGATAGCTTTCAATGTCCTGATCTTTTGACAACTTTCTTGACAGAAATTTTTGGTGTTTCTTCAGCTCGCCAAGAAATACTGACATGGTCTACTGGCCAGGATATTATTTATGGAGTATGCCATGGAAAAGTAGTCACACCAAAGCATGTTCTATTCCAGTGGGCTATCAAATCGCTTACAGGAAACACAGAATTAATCAAATTGGCAAATCAATCAGGGCAGGGCTGCAGCTATACAAAATTACAAGAAATTGACACTGCATTATACCTTGAGAAGCAACAAAATGTTACAGAATGTACGGTGCTACTGCCATCAAGTGTGCTAGCATTAGTGCCAGTAGTGCTTGCATTTGATAACATTGACAGACGAGAACAAACACTCAGTGGAGCCGGAACATCCCATCGTGTCAATGCAATAGTAGTTCAGCCACAGTGCCATACTTGCACACCTGGACCAGCATTGAGACATGAGAATGCAGCAGGTAAGAAGGAAAAAGTCAGAAAATTTGATGCAACTGAACAGTCTCTTCCAACATACACGATAATTAAAAGAGTTGGTCCTCCTGCCATTATAACCACAGCTTTACCTGAATCGTGCGCTCAGGTCTTTCTTGAAGCTAAGAAAAAGAACTATCTATGGGCATTGACACGACTGTCTGATACTAAAGTGCAAAAAAAAAAAAGAGCTCTTGGACTGGATTCAACATTTTAATTAGGGATGATATGACAGTAACAAGTGACAATTTATGCTACCTTCCGACTATCAACTCACCAGCCACAGAATTGTCCACAATCCAAGAGATACTAAGAACCAGTTCAAGTATAATGCCATACCTTTTTCTTGACCATGTACCTGTACTGGCAGACCAAGCTATATACTAAAAATTGACAGAGATAATTAGAAATCATCCTCTAGATTACCATGGTATTATCCCAGTAGTGGGCAGTTTCCATATAATTTGTGCCCTGATGTCAATAGTTGGTAAATTATTTGGAAGGTTTGGTTTGACAGATCTAGCAGTTGAATCAGGAGTTCTTGCTGAAGGTTCTATTGATAAATTATTAGAGGGTAAACATTATAATCGAGCTATTTGCTTCCACAAACTAATGTATGAAGCATGCAAGTGTGTTATATGGAATGGTTTCCAAGAATGGGCATTAGAGAATAACACAGACCTAGATATAGCTGAATTGAGTGATGTAATGAAATTGTTTCAAGAGAAACCACGTCATGAAAGTTTAAGTACTGTGGTTGAAAACCCTGTCGTCATTAATGCTTTAGAAAACTATGAAAAGTATTTGTCATTCCTTCAGAGAGAAAATGGACCACAGTCTTCGTTTTGGATGATGTATATTCACCTTATTGAAATAATGCTAGGATTTGTCAGGGCCAATAGAGAAGGACTCTGGTTGCTATACCTGCAGTGTATGAAAATGATGATCCCTTGGGGTTTTGCTCTGGATAAGGTAAACTATGCTCGTTATCTGTCGTTTCATTTAGCAGAAATGACAACACTGCAAGAAAGAAGTCCTGAAATTAATGAACACTACTTGAATGGTGGATTCTCTGTACAACTACACGATACAAACCCTTTTCGAAGATTGCCTGTTGACCAAGCCCATGACGTTACAATTAATAAGGACACACATACGGCAGGAGGGACTCGTGGATTTAGTCTCAACACAACTGCAGTATCGCGTTACTATGTAAATGCAGAATATAGAGCATCAGCTTTGCGAAATCTCCGCAGTATTGTGTCATTTTCCAAACAGAAGTATTATCATCCAGATCTTCAGGTTTCTCGCATTTTGAAAGATGAAAAAGATGTATCTTCTTTGGTTGAATTGATCAGTACTGAATAGACAAACCCTTTTGACAACAGTCCATCAGATATAGTTAATTTGTCTAAAAGTGTAGCAGTGCCTTATGATGTGGCTACTGACCTATTAAATGCAAGAGATAAAGGTCAGGACGCATACAATAAATTTTCAGAAAAACCGTTTGGAAAAGGGGATAAATTTTTATGATCCTATCAAGAAAACATTATTGAAATTAGTTCCTAAAAAAAAAAAAGTAAAAAGTAAAACTTATAAGGAGGTGGTACTTGAGTGTGACCGAAAATTATTTGGAACAATTATCTTTATAGCAGAGAGCAAATCACTTGATATGCGTGAGACATTATGTCATCCACTAGGTCCACTGCCTTGGAATTTAGCAGATCCATCTGGATTTAATAATTGCAGCTTCGTGTAATGTTAACCATGAACTGTAGTCTTGCAGCGATGTTATCTCATTAGGTAAGGAATCAACACGTCATATAACACACTTAACACACTCTAATCTAGGTTTCTTGATACCGTCACTGGCAGTAGACATTTTGTCAGTAGATGACGCTCATTAAGAGCATTACTCACTCCTCCTAAAAGAATGCCTTACAGATCCTCACAAAACCCAAGATCATGTCCGTAATTTTTAAACATCAACATTTTGTTTCAATAAATCGAATGAAGAAGCATCAATTGACAGATATATTGAATCAGAATTTGTAAATTCTGACTGTAAGTGTTTTTATTTGCAACTGAAAACCCCGTTTTTCGAGTATTTTTGACATTCTCTGTAAATATTTCTCTTGGATAGTTCAAAATAATTATTCATAAGAACTGTAGTTTTATATTTGACAAGAAACTTTCTCGCTTGATCCCCCATTGTCGTCACTGAAATTTTCGAGGAAAATTGGGATTTCGAATGTATTGCACACAAATTTGGGCAACCGAGCAAAGGCTGCAGCTTTGTGAAGAGCGAACAAGATGCGCGAAGGAAGGAGGCGATGAAAGAGGAGAATGTAAACTACCTGCTGCGCTCACTAATGCGATTCCTGGAACATGTTCTTTCACCCCATCACCCTCCAAAACCGGTTATATGGCCAGGATCTTGCGGGGAACTGACTGGCACAAGTGAAAGGATCAGTTTATAGGGTGTGCAGTGCAAACATCTTCAGATCCTACTCAAATCCTTTAATTTTTTTAAATATCACCTTGACATTTTCTTAAAAAAAGAAAAAGTAATGACTAATGTTACTGTAACTTATTTGGTAAGAATTGGTTTTATTTTGTTTTACCCTTATCCCTTTATTACACTTCAATATTGTTGCCTATCGCATCTTTTCCGTAGTGTTATATTAGGACGACAGATGGACTGAAACGATGTACTGTAATACACACACACATAAGAGGCAGCTCGGCAAACATTTCCTTTAACATTTGAAGTATTCAATACATATCAATAAACGTAAAGGAATGGTGGGCGAAGCTGTTACGGAACACACAAACGGATAAACAAAGCTTAATGAAACTTTTACAACAAGGCATTACTCAAATTACAAGAAGAATGAATACTTTGTTCAAATTAAGACACCGATAATATTCTAAGAAGGAACCAGCGGTACACTCTAATTTATTACGGCATAAATTCACATTTTCATTTAATTCCTGAACTTCCTTTTTTGATTTAAGTTCCTGACAACTTCCATACGGAAGTACTTAGGCCTACGTAGAAAATCTATAATTATTCAGAAATCAATCATGAAAGGTGTCTTCAACGTGAGCAAAACTTGCTGCGACGCAAAAGAAGTGACGAAAGAAAGAGAGAGAACGAAGTAATATGTCTGCCAACTATGAATATCCCTATTTAGATACCGCATGCTAATAAAATTTTTGTGTAAGTAATTGCTCTGTTACGATTTTGGAACAATTTTGTCAGTTTTATAGTTTAAATGTAACCAATTTTTATTTCATAGAAATATGTAAGAATAAAAAACTAAAAAAAATGCACACACATCTTTTAAACATTGGTGTTGAAATATAGTCGGTAACTTGACATGAATTGAATATGGATCAGCGCTGGAATGATAGGGCGGGGGAAACGGGAGAACCTCGGAAAACCCGCCGACCAACGGCATAAAAGGGTACAATAGTTTCCAGAGTTGGATTATTACTGTGCAGTTGAGTACAAATAATCTTGAAATGGTTTGATATGACAGCTTTAATTAATATTGAGAAAGTTTTTTAACAAATTATATGTAGGCCTATTATATGTATGTGTGGTTATGTGCATTTTTGTACGTTATACATATAGCGTGCACAAACGAGCCCATTTTCATTAAGTAATTACAAGCAAACTGTAAAAAAAAATTTTAAAAATACACGTACAAATAGCTGGTAGTTTTACATTTTTGTACGTGTAATTACGGAATACAAGTACAGTAAGTGTAATTATACACAATTGTTCTTGCTGATGCAAAATATGTACATATCTTTGATTAAAAAACACAAATGTATGCACAAATTTACTATAAAGTTGATGTAAATTTACATTTTTGAATGTACTTGTAGAAATACAGTCACATATTGTAATATTACACGAAATTTTGTGTTTTAAAACCGCACTGTTTATGTATAAATACACTGATTTAAATGTAAAAATGCTTGTTTCACAGTGCAGTTTTGAAACGGTAAAATACTTGTAAATTTACTCGAGCAATTTACGTAGGTATAGTATCATATCAAGTTAACGATTTAAGCGTATTTTTAAACAGAAAGCTTTAACAATTTTGTCATCTCTGACGTACATACATGTTCTGATATGTATAAAAAGTATTTACTAACACCTAAACTTATTATACTTTATTACGATGTGGTTTTCATGTAGGTTTACAGTTTAAAATGTGCAATACCTGTTGCCGTGATCTCCAACTTTACTCCAATTTTACTGTGTTCATCTCAAAAATATTTTCGCTAAACGAAGTTGGTCGTTTTACAAAAAAAATTGTATAAACTTACTTGAAATACAAATTTTCAGTACGGCAGTTGACTTGGTATAATAAGCTTGACCGTCGCCCAATTATTAGGCCTTGCTATATATTAGTTGTACAATTCAGCAGATATTCGCGTGGTAAGAAAATTTAGAACAACTTGCTAAAATAATCCAAGTAAATGCCTAAAACAACAAATTAAAATGGCTGTTTAGACCGGAATGAATGGAACCCATATCACGAACTTCTTGGATTTTAATTCCGGCCACTTGGCTCAGTGATTAGCGCTCCTGGCTGCTGAGGCAAGGGTCCCGGGTTCGATTCCCAGCCGGGGAGGTGGCATTTACAACCACTTCCTCGGGTTCAGGACTGGGTGTTTGTGTTCGTCTTATCTGTGTGCCAAAGACAACTTACCATTACAACGACAACTACACAATACAAAGTTACTGGGGAATGCATTCATTAACCAACTTAAAGGGGGGGAATGTTTGGTGCAGTGACGAGGCGTCAGCCTTGCCATTGTACCAAACATTTTATTAAAAAAAAAAAATTGGTTAACAACCATCGATGGCTTCGTCGTTGACTGATAACTCTAAGGTCGTAGGTTCGAATCCTCTCAGGGTCAGAAATTTTCGTTAGTTGAAAGTAGTCGTAAGTTGCTCGAGATGATTTATAATTTACGAATCACTCCAGAAATTAATAAATCTTACAGGTATAACTCACATTAAGGTCCCAGAAAACTCAAAAGTTTGCACCAGGCTGCCAGTTAATTTCAAATATACTGTATTTTGTTTTTATTTAATTTTAATTTTATTTCAATTTAATTTTTTTCCTTTGAAGTACGGGTTATTTAACACATCATTGTGTTAAAATACATGTACCGTAGCACTGTTATTATACATGTATTTTATTGTATTTTTACCGTTATGTACTGTAAAAAGACACGGACATAAGTCGTGTAAAATTACACGAACATGTGTGGAGATTGTGCTGCCACGTACATTCGTGTAAAATTACACAATTTTTTTTACAGTGCAGATATGGTACTTAAATCTCGATCCATGCAGAAGTTTACTCAAATGAAAAAAGTTATGACCTTATAACCTAGTCGCAAACGTCGTAAAAGTCTTCCTACTAAAATATTCTTGCCATTGGGAGTACTGCTTTGCCATGAACACAACTGTAACTTGTGTTAATTAGCAGATTGTTTAGATAGCCCATGTACATGCTAGGTCCTTAGTTCTTTGAGCTATTTTGAAATCCCTGTTCATTTATATGTATACTAGCTGTTACCCGCGACTTCGTTCACGTAATTTTCTTTTTATCCACACTAAAATTTTTGGAAAACCCGTTTTTACCTTCCCTTTAATTATCTTTGCTAGAAACTTCCGCGGGTGCATATTGCTGTTACCAGTTACTTCGTTCGTGTAATTTTCTATTTAATGCACACTACAATTTTTAGGAAACCCATTCTGCCCCACCCTCCTTCTCATTACTATTATTATTTTTTGTTAAAACCTTCGCAGTATGCGTAGCTGTTACCCGTTACTTAATTCGCGTAATTTTCAATTTAATGAACACCAAAATTGTTGGGGAACCCCATTCTGCCCCATCCTCTTTCCCCTTATTTTTTGTTGGAAATTGTATTGGGTGCACGTAGCTGTTACCCATTACCTTGCGTAATTCTCAGTTTAATGAACACAAAAAAATTTGGGGACCTCGACACTCCCTTTATTTTTATTTTTTATATGATTATTTAATTTTCCTTTCGGAGGTGCACGCAGTTGTTACCCGTGACTTCGATCGCGTGATTTTCTATTTTCTTCAAACCGTCCCCAACTTTTGGACATCAAATTAAGTGTTGTTTCCCACAAACAACATTTTTTGAGGCCACAGTTTTAGTATAATCTCATTTAAAAGTCGTGATTTTACTGTTTTCACGACTTACCCAAAGTAAATCTATCCAAATGATCGAATTGAGACAATATACGTAAACAGTGAATGGAGTAAGGTACACCACAAAATTAACT
This sequence comes from Medauroidea extradentata, assembly GCA_003012365.1. Lineage (NCBI taxonomy): Eukaryota > Metazoa > Arthropoda > Insecta > Phasmatodea > Phasmatidae > Medauroidea > Medauroidea extradentata. The sequence continues at coordinate 7,430 of PNEQ01029723.1, read as the reverse complement.
GAATTTTTTAAAAGTCAGGTGCAATCGCGAGTCTAAAATTCCCTAATGTTTAAGAATATTCGACAATTGTTTAAAACTAAAAACTTTTCTATGTGTTATCACAGAGGTATCATGTTGCAGCGTACTGTATTTCCTTTCACTATAAATTGTCTCATTTTGTTCATTTGGATAGGTTTTACTCTGGGTAAGTAGCAAAAACAGTAAACTTGCGACTTTGACACGCGATAATACAAGAACTGTGGTACCTAAAACTATTTTGTCTGGGAGAAATAACGCTTAATTTAAAGTCACAAATACGGGCAGAGTTTGATGTAAATATAAAATTACGAAATTTTCGGTGCAGTGCACATTTAACACAAATAAAAGTTGGTTTGTACACCTTGCCAGAGGAATGGTGCACGAATAAGCGATCGTGCGGGGAACTGACTGGCACAAGTGAAAGACTTACTTTATATAATTTTTTGGTATGCATTGCAAAGATCTTCAGATCTTACTCAACAAATCTTCAATTTTCATGTCACAGTCATCTTTTGTTAATAGAAAGGGAATCGTAAAAACTGTAACTTATTTTGTAGGAATATATTTTCAAAATTCATATTCGTCGGCCGCATCTTTTTACCGTAGTGGTATATTTGCAGAGTATACAACTGTGGTGCCATGACAGGTGGACTGAAACGAATCACTATAACACATAACACATAAGAGACAGCTGGACAAACGTTTCTATCTAAGGCATTCAATAAATATTAATGAACCACAAAGGAATGGCGAGCGAAGTCGTTTCGGAACACACAAACGGGTACACAAATTATAATGAAACGTCCGCAGCAAGGCATTTAAAAAGAGTGACGAGAACGAAGACATTTCTCAAATTCAGACACCGACGATGTTCTCAGATAAAATCAACAGGACACGCTTATTTGCTGCAGCATATTATATAAATTCACACTTTCTTATCTTATCTCTGTGTTCCTGACAGAACTTGTATGTGAGTACTTGCATAGAAAGGCTAAAATTATTCAGCGTTTGGATTTGAGAATCATGAAAGGTTGTCTTGCCGTGAGTGACAATGGGCCCCAGTCACAGAAGCCGGACATACCTCCATGCGATTTTGAACAGGCTACGGTATCATTTTTAGCATCTCTCCCATCGACCTCTGAAGAGCGCGAAGACCTACAAAATTGCTCACTTTTACAAAGAAATAGCAACTTGTGGAAACAAACTCGAAGGAAGTTGTTGACAGCTTCTAATTTTGGCATTGTATGTAGACGTAAACCATGCACTACTTGCCAGAAATTGGTATCTGCCCTATTGTATCAAGATTTTGATACAGATGCTATGATATGGGGCAGAGATCACGAAAAAGAAGCAACTGAAAATCTTGAAGAAATGTACAGTGTGAAAGTAAATGCATGTAGCCACTTTATTGATAAAGAAATAGCATTTTTAGGGGCTAGTCCAGATGGAACAATCGGAACAGATGGTATCGTGGAAGTGCAAAGTGTCCAGTTTCAGGAGCAAAGCCAGCAGTACAAAGTCCTGATGAACTCATTCTAAAAAGAAAGTGTACATTTGGCATACATCTCATGATAAAACAACCGTTTCTGAAATCAACAAGAATCATCATTATTTTTACCAGGTTCAAGGGCAACTTCATGTGACCAGGCGAACTTACTGTCTCTGGTCTGTGGACTCCATCTGGCATGAAAATCACCAAGATTTGCAGGGACGACAAATTCTGGGTAGATAAAGTGGAGCAACAATTGAGAAAATTTTATTTAAACTGCGTGCTTCCAGAGCTCATCGACCCACGACAGTCTCGTTCCATGTCTATACGGGATCCTGAATTCATTGTTGAAGCAATGGCTGAATTTTCGTTAAGGAAACAAAAACAATCTGACAAAAATACACAGAGAGCTATGAAGCGCGTAAGTGTGCAAGCAGGAGATGACAACAATGAGCCTGAACAAAAGACATCAAGAAGAAAATTATTGTTACAGTGAAGTGCTTCATGCATGAGAAAATCAAATGTATATTATGTTAAGAATAATTTACTTTGAACATGTAATACGATGTACAATTCTGCCATTATTTTCTACAGTTGTACACAGTAAATAGGCTTGTTTAAATGTAAGTGTAACTCAGAGTGTCCAAATTTTTAGCTGTACAGAAGTCAAAATAAGTTTCTATTTATAGAGTAGAATGAGAGGTAGATATTATCTGCGCATGTATCCAATGAAATTGTGTGGTTTTGAAAGAATATCAATATCTTAACATTAAAGTAAGATGTTCATGTTAGTCTAATACGTTTTACAAATACAGTATGATTATGTAAACCGTTCTCCAAATAAATGCGAATGTGGCCAAACTCATACAGAAACAACAAAAAAATTGTATTAAGCTAATGCAGCTTAAACATTTGGTAACTAATAGTTATTTAAATGATATTTAAGAGAAGAGTTTGTTGTTTCCTAATCTGCTATCGTAAAAATAAATTTTATCAATATTTTTTCTTAAGCTGGTCAAGATGAAAAAAATATTTGGCCATGTAATGTCGGTAGTACACTTAAAATTAATAACTAAAATATTACTGGCTCAAGCGCAAAGAATCACATAAATTACTAGCTGTTGAAACGCGACTCCGTCTGCGTGTAGTTGTTATATTAATTTTTTTTTTGGAAAAATTATTTTCAAGACGTATGCTGAAATAGGACATTTCACTCGTAAAGTTGAATGTAATACCAGGTAAAAATAAGATAAGTTTGGCTGTTGATTTGTTTCAATATGTCATGGTAGCATACGTGTTAACATGAAAGCTAGGATTTTAAGAATACTTTTACAACAATGTCCTTTATCATTTTGAGGGTAACATCAAAATAACCAAGCTGTACGAGTATTTCGAATTTTGGGTGAATTCCCGGCCGAATCACTTCAAAACTTTGCACAAGGGAATTGTTTCCGAGGTTGGGACCGGAATGGACAATCAAGTTTTCCCCGCCCTTGCATTCCGTCGCTGCTCCATATTCACATCGTTTATCCACACCAGCTCTCAAGAGCATGACTGTTAGGAGCCTTCCAAATCTCTTCTTCCACTCACGTTACCTTGATAGTTAGGTCCGCCCGTATCTGTAAGAACTTACAATTAGTCATGTTACGAATAATGCTACTTGTATACGGTTACAGTGCTAACAATTATCTAAAAGCATTAACATAAATAAATTTAGCATAAAACGTAAGTTTGGCTCTACTGTGAAACTACTATTGATTTATTTTATTTGAGCTATGTTTTAACATTCGGTACAATGAGAACACTTTATTTGGGGCATTTTCAACATAGGATTATGTGAAGAATCAATGCAAACTTTATTGTTAGTGATATGGAGTAGAATCCACATGTAAACAGACGTATAGTGACACCACAAGCACACCAACATGGCAGTGGCTGACTTGAAAGCGGAGATTTTGGTCAGCGCTTAACATCTAGGTTTTTAGCGCTGGTGAGGGTTGATATAAGGTGGGTATGCAGCAGCGCAGAAATAAAAGAACCGGAAAAACGGGAGATCCCCGAGAAAACCCGCCTACCAACGGCATCGTCCGGCACGATTCCCACACGCAAAATCCGAAGTTCGACCCTGCCGGGACTCGAGCTCGGATCGCCTTGGTGAGAGGCGAAATGTCTGACCATTCGGCCACCGCGACCCCCACCCCACCTTATGGGTAAAATTAAATGAGATGCTGCGATTTTCAGAAATGTTATAAGTTTTAATTAGTGAAACGAGGAAAAAATTGTACACACACACACACACACACATATATATATATATATATATGTAGGCCTATATACATATGCAAATATATACATAAGTATATATATATATATATATATATATATATATATATATATATATATATATATATATATATATATATATACACACACCCACATATCCCCATTTCATATAAGCTATGGGCCTATGGCATCATAAAATATAATCTGTTACATATCAATGTTGAAAATTCCTTTGATTTTTTTAATGAATTTAATATTTATTCTTCACGGAAAATATTCACAGGAAAATAATACCTTGTTATTTTTCACTCCTGTTGTCTGTTGTGACAATGCTAAGGAGTTCACATGAATGTTCTAAGACGCTAAAGAAATCAACTAAATTTAGTTATCATTATCCTGAAATGAATTTCTGAAGTTACCAAAAATTTTCATTCGTATTATGACAGACGTCGCTTGCTGCGTAAAGTGGTCAAATTCATGAATCATCAGTCAGTATCAGGTGATAAAGAACTTTAAAATTAACCATTATTGGTGCACACATACTCTCACAAAAATATACATCCATAGCTATTAAGTGTGTAGAAGACAATTATAAACCTAAAAGACAGTAAAAATTTGCTGTAGTGAAATATTTCACGTATGAGAAAATTGAATGCAGGTCGTTCACGCTAAACGTAAAATTTTGAGATGACCATTTTACGAATCTCGGACCATTATTAGGCCTACTTATACTTCAAATTAACAATGATTTCTTTACGACTTTAGTGGTTGAAAGCGAATTACCAAACGTAATTCCCTGTATTGGGTAATATTATTGAAATAAAATCTAAGCAAGTTCGTCAAAATTTTATGTAGACCTATAATGTGAATGCAGAATGACGTGTACATTCTGTTAAAAATAATTTTCCTAGAATCTGTAACAAACTGATGTACAAATCTGCATTTTTGTACATTTTAAATAGGTTTGTTTATGTGTACGTGTATCTGAATAGTATCCAATTTTCACAGTATAGAACTCAAAACTGTATTTTATTTATACGGCAGAATGAGAGACTGATATTATCTGTACATGTATGTTTTGAAATTGTGATTTTTTAGAGTATAAAAATCTTAATATTTCAAGTATAGTATCCATTACAAAAACGGCTTTTTCATGTGAACATGGACAAAATGATACAGAACCAGAAATTTGTATTAAACTAAACATGTAGATATTAAAAATTATGTAAAACAATGTGTATATTTTCGTTTTAATACTCAGAAGTTTGTTTCCTAATCTACTATCCTTAAATCTTGGCATTATATTTTAAAGTTAGCGTAAAGAACATAACTAACAGTTTTAGAAGTTCTTAGCCAGACTTCAACTGATAAGAAATCGTTGACCATACCAAAAAAAAAAAATCTTTCTACAGCTTTGTAATGGATCTATCGAATCTCTCCTGGTGCGATATTTAGTACATTTACTACAGTTTGTTGGTGTGTTATAAACGTCTAAACGGGTATTTTTTTTTTCTGATTCGAATATAAAAATTCACTGACGGCAAGGAAGTGTTTATAAAATTACAAATAATTATATATAACTTGATTAGTCCTGATATCATGTTATTGTGATACTTGCATGGAATTTAAAATACGGCATGTAACATTTCTAGTCTTGAGAGTATACAAATATTATTCAGGAAACACACATTCCATAACTTTCAAACAACGTGATGTTAAAACATACCAAATCGACAAGTATATTTTTCTTATAATACAACGTATGTGAGTAGTATTTGTGTAGTAGTAAGTTCATTTACCTAATTATTTTATTTTTAATTTTGTAAACATGCCCCAAGAGCCATGGTCAAAACGGCGTCACATTTAGAGACTTTTAATTTAGTGTCAAAGAAAAACGTCCATCTTCCCGTGATGAAACCTGTTATTAACTAAGCGATATCGAAATTAAACATATTTCAGAGTGACATTTTATGAAAAAAAAAAAAAAATAGGAAGCATTGTCAGCTCCGCCTGACTTAGGTACCCGAAAACAGTCGCACACAGAATGGTCATGGTGGATTCTTGGAAATACTTCCGCCAGGTTGACAACCTCCTCCTTCTTCCAAAACCCGTTCTCTCGTAGAGTGGCGAAGATCGCCTGCTGAGATAACAACTCATCCTTACTTGTCCTCGCTGTGTACGTTTATTCCTCGCATCCCTTCTTTCCCTAGCTGTCCTAGTCTTCAACGTGTGTCGAGCTGGAAATTTTATCTGAGCAGTCCTCTTAATCCATGTGGTAATTAATCACTCTCATAGCATCTCACAATTATGAATATACATGTAAGCATAAAAAAAAGGTAACGTGCTATCTAGAAGGTTTTGAACTTTACAGAAAATAATATAACGAAAAAAAACAAGACTCATAAAATCTGTCATACGTGACAAAATCTTTCAATTTTTACAATATATCCTATTAGGAGCACCTACATTTACATTTTAACTATATAGTACTTGTATGAATGGCATGCATATATATAGTTATATTTCGCGTGATTTTTTCTCTTGTAGTTGTTAATTACGCCTTTTAATGTTTACCCCCAAAATGTAACCGTAACCGTATGTTATGTCAGTCAAGGCTGTTATATTACTGGTCCATCCATGCTCTTAGAGGTTTTACAAAGCCTATGCTGTTATTCATAATTCATAATAGCAAATAGCCTTCATATGGTATCGTTGGAAAGCTAATAAAGTAAGGAACATTTCATTACAGAACGAAATACATCATATTTCAAGCCGAGTTCGAGAAAAGAACGAAAACATTTGAGAGAAAAATATAAAAAATAGGTTTTTTAATTTTACGATAAAACTATACGAGATACGGAAATTATAACACTTACTTAAAAGTTAGGTATTTAAAATATCTGTCGTCTGAAATTTTTTTCTTTAAAATCGGACAAATGGTTGTTCAGATATTGCATTTTTTAAAAATGCAGTCAAGTCGACATTTTGAATGGCCGCCATATTGTATAGCTACATCTGCCAGATGGCTATCGCCTATTTTTATGTTCTATGTGAGCCAATGATCAAGTCCTACAAGTTTCACCAATTCCCCCCATTTTCACCTAAATTCCTCTTTTTTGGCCTCTCAATTTCTTAGCTCTCTCATATCTCTATTGCTCTCAATTCTTCTCTCCGTCACTCAGTATCTTCATTGAATATTCCTAATAGTCGAAAACTTTCGCGTTTTCGATCAGTATGTCGAGTAGTTGGCCAAACGGTCACGAGATGGCAAGGGAGCAGTAGCATAAGTCAGTGGCGCGCACAGCGGCGAGTAGGACTACCAAAACACTTTATTACCATCCTTCTCTTTCCAAGACATTCTTGGTGTGTGGGTGCATGTATGCGTGTATTTGGAGAGGGAGGAAGTGCGTGGGAGGGAGAGAGAGAGAGAGAAATAGAGAGGGAAAGACAGACTCCTCTGCCCTTTTGTTACTCCTCAGGCGAAAGCAAAGAAGAGCTCGGCCCACAGATGACTAAGATATTGGCCCAGTTTCATAGTTTCGATTGTTCCCAGGTATATATATATATATATATATATATATATATATATATATATATATATATATATATATATATATATATATATATATATATATATATA
>PNEQ01029722.1:13541-37972 GCA_003012365.1 Medauroidea extradentata | reverse complement strand
AAATTCATATATTTTTGTCAAAAACCTTTGTGGCACACACAACAACTCATCAAAGTTTCATCACAATTTGACACATGGTACAGGCACCAACTTTTAATCTAGGATTCTGAGAAAATGCTTCTGACAGTTCCAAAAAGGATATGAGGACTGGATATGAGGTGACTTGCTCTTGAAACACGACAGTTGTCCAACCTAACTGTTAACAACAAAGCTACATTTTCTAAAAATTCTTCTTTCCATTCTCCTATTCAAGATGAAAAGTAACTTATGTTCCCTAAGTCCTAGGTCTACTCTAGTCCAAATTTCATTGTCATTGGTTCAGATGTTTGGTTGAGAAAAGTAATAGGCACACAAAGTTACTCTCACATTTATAATATTAAAGTGTACATCTGTCTAAATCTTGATGTTGCAGTTTATTAAGCAAAACATTGCAATAAGTTGGTTTAAAATGTACCAACCTCTGGGTCAACAGATATTAATTAACAAAATAATTGAGATTAAATGAATTGAACCAACGCACTTTTTAAATATGACAAACAGAACAATTACTTCACACATGAAGATAAGATCCGCAAGAAAACAAAACATAAATCATACGACAATTTGCATTTCAAAATTCAGGGGACTCTGAATAAATAGTCAAAATAGTAAAATATAGTAACATAAAATCAATAATAAAGTGAACTTACGAATATTATACAGTACAGTATACACATCATTCTGACATGAACAAATAAATACTATGCCTAATGAAATACTTTGTGAAAATGTAAACAAACTAATTTAAGTGTATTTATGCTACTCTGGCTTGTAAACACCAGTATTAGGTTACAGTAAATTATTGTGATGTTACCATCACTATCTTAATCTACACTAAAAATTTTATGAGAAAAAATTTTAATTTAAATCAACTAATATTGTGTGCTTACTTAAAAATAACATACTAAAATTTAAAACAATGACGAAACTCTAGACCAGTGGTACCCAAAGTTTTTGATCTTGTGACCCCATTTTGGGTACAACTTTAAATCACAACACCTTTTCGTGTATATTTTTTAACCGCGACCTCTTCCATTTCAACAAATAATATTTACGCACATATTTATTGTCTCAGTATTATTAGTATTAATATACATTTTAAGTTCAGTCATTTGTTTATATCTTCATTTTTACGTTTTTCACTTTTATAGAGTATTTTTATATTTTTTAAACTTATTTTGGAAGTCTGTCGCAACCTCCAGTTTGGGAACCACTGCTCTAGACAAATCAATTACTGTACCTGAAAGTAAAACATTTTCTCCCGGACCACAGACACGAAAGGCAGAATGATGATCACCTTCTTTCGTTTCTCCAGCACAGTTTTGATGGTGAGAATTTCAGCCACAAGCGTCTTACCTGCGTACAACCACAATACCTCACATTTAGGATTCCATCCCACTCACTAATAGAACCAAAACTTTTACTAAATTTACTGCTGACTGCAAAACAGCTTAAAAATTCTTGAATAAAGAAAATAACTTGCTTGATAGACAGACATGTTAAAAATAAGCTGCATAAGAATACATGAACAAACTGAAATTGAAATGTTTTGTCATACAATAGCATCAATAAAGATGTTTAATTTGCCAAATTTTACCAAACACACAGATTTAATTACATATTGAGATGAGTTTGCTACCAGATACACAGTAGCTGACAACAATCTATGCGAGTTTTATAGAATGTGGATAGGAAAAAAAAATGTTACCTTACAAAAATAAACATAAAAGTACTTCTTTTAAGTTACTGGTGAACTTAACTGCTATGAACATGTTGCAAAATGTTTAAGTGAATTTTATGCTAGCAAACAAATCAATCATTCATTCCCTTTCCTTGCTAACTAGCACACTGTCCCTTTTACTCCCACACAGCACAGTAATTCATATTCTCCCCAAGAACCCAGAGAATGTTTTTATCACTATGTTTTAGGGTCCTCTCTAGAAAGGCGTGTACGAGACAGAAAATCGATGGAGTGGTAAGGTTGCTGCTGAACGGGGCATGTAATGCTTTATCACCTCTCCAAGTAAGCCACTCAGATGACGTGCAGTGCTTTACTATTATCCTTTTTTCTATGAAACTTTAAACACAGATAAAATTATTTTATTTGTGCGTAGCGTAGTTCAAAGTCTATCACTCGTTTATATTGTAGTGATTTCCAAATCATGTTATTTTTCCAGATATGGCAGTCTGGAAAAGCACTTATTGGCCTTTTGACCAAAACTGATGGTTCTGAAAAACACACAGAATTTTTTAAATTATAGAAACATAACTTGAAAAGTGTTCTATTTCTAGATATACAGACATAATGAGCATTAAATAGCTTTGTTAAAAATAAAATAGTCGTAACTCGCTGCAACACATTTTAAGTGCAGATAGGAAGGCCCTTAAACTTATTGCAGACTGTGTTGCAATGGCTACCTACCTACATAGACTATGTTTGGGAATGTCTGAAGCACCAAATTGATGAAATGCTAACTCAACTTGCATGCTGTGCTATAGCACTCTTTTCCTATGGGACTGTATGCAGAGACCATATAATATTATTTGTGGGAAGTAATCCAATACAATGATGTACCGTAATCTCTTTTTTTTAAACTGGTAGGTATTATTATACATACAACAGTTATAATATGGCTGTTATTGTAATTGGTTTATGTTCTATTATAAGAAAGGTGTTTAATTAGGGAGTTATTTATTTTTGATATTTTACAATAATTCAGAGTGAGGTATTGTGTTTGGTTATTAATTTTACACCCCTAATTACGTATTCCAGTTTTATAATTTTTCTTGTCATGAGAATGGTCACATCCGAAATAGATACAAGAAAAGGGGTGAAAAAGACTGAGTACACGCGTAAGTTATGTGCGTGCTTGTGCAGTACGCTGTTTTGATATGGTGTGTCTTGAATGTTGTGTTGATATTGGCCAGCAAAAGGTAATGTGAGGAATGGAGCTAAAGGGGAATTACCATGGGCCAATTTGCTCGCAGACCAAAAGAATGTGATCGTTCTACATATAGTGGCTATTGGAAGTAATCTAATTTAAAATTGAACTTGGAAATAAACATTCAGGTCATTGAAAAGTGAACACTGCTTTCAATATTCCACATCAGTGTCTCATGCACCCGAGATCATTCAAGTCATTAGAGCAGCCAAGCAGTTTTGAGAACATCCTGTTTTTAATAAAAAGTAACTATCACACCTGGTTGCACGACATGTCAAACGCAGGTAGGGAGGTAGGTACCATGATACGCTAACTGTTGTGCCTTGGTTCCTTACCAGCGGGAACATGGCTACAGTGTATCCTACTACTGTTGGCAGCACTAGATCACGCTTCGGGCAGCAACTGTTGCAGAGCTAACTATTTCTTGCATTCAAAATAGTCGGTTGGTAAACAAGGAAATAATTGCAGTAACTAAATAAATCACAGCTGCCTTGCAGATATACTAGTTACACATGTGCCATCACTGTGCTCAACTGTCTGTCTCTATTAGCGAGAGTCGAAGTGCAACAGTGTATCTGTAGTTCCCTCACATTAGGAGTGTAGGGCAGGAGATGCAGCCAAGAATTACAAGTCATATTCATTATGGCTTCACACGCTCATGACAATAAACAGTTAGGTATATTTAATATACAAACAGTTGATTGATTATTCACCCAGTTACATCTGTTAACAAAGAATATCATTTTGCTTACTAATTATTGTTTTTGTTATTTGTGTATGTAAACACGTGTGGTCCTGGATAATGAGATGCTAAGACCCAAAATTTATTCAAAGTGATGACCATTCCATGCCATTTCAACCTGGGTTGGCTGCAGCATGTTTTACAAGAATTCTGAAAATTTTTCCATTCATTTATACATGTTTTGAGAGATCAAAACCAATTTTAGAAAAATCTATTTCCTTTAATTTTATCATAGGCAGCAGTTTAAAGATGGCAGTGTGTACCAATACAATCAATTTCACACATTTCAACATTTTAATTTTAACAACTTCTTTAAAAATACATTTTAATCAACTTGAAATGCTCTTTAATTTTTATTATACAAACATTTTCTGCTGTAATAATTGACATTTTTTCATATACAGTATGCATCATAATTCATGTTACAACGCTCGAGGGTAGAAAGCTCGTATTATTTGCAACCTTTTTTGTCACTAAACATGTCGCCGGAAACACGTAGTTAAGCCCCTGTATCCCCAGAAAGAGTCAACGTAGGCAACCCATTGTAGAGTGATATGCGGGCATTCGAGAAGAGAAATTTATGTTTGTAATCGTGGCACAGATTGTAATTTCAGTCTGAAATCAATCACAGCATCGGCTTTGTTTCACAACATTGTATTCGTTGCATACATTTTAACAACGTGACAGCCTAAAGCAACGGCTCAAAAACACGCCCACCTTGAGTGACACAGAGGTGGCAACGGCGAATCATGTTTTCACGGATACGCTGGAGCATGTGTGGGGTCGTCCTAATGATTTAGAACGCTTCAATGATTCGTTGTGTAAGCTCCTCGACCGTTTCCACTGGCGTAGCGTAGATAAGCCCTTTTACGTAACCCCACAGAAAGAAATCTAATGGGGTTAGGTCCGGTGATCTTCGCGGCCATGCGACAGGGCCTGCTCGTCCAATCCATCGGTTGGGAAATGTTTGGTTTAAATACTCTCGTACTTGCAGGGAAAAATGAGGTGGTGCCCCGTCATGTTGGTACCACATCACACGTCAGACATGCCATGGAACCTCTTCCAGAAGACCTAGTAGTTCGTTCTGAAGGAATCGGAGGTATCCGACGCCGGTAAGTCGTGGCGGAAGAAAAAAAAGGCCCGATAAGTATGCCGTCAACAATACCGGCCCACACCTGGCGAGCTGTAACAAACTATGCATGCGGAATGACATAATTCCAAACATGACTATTGTGCGAATTGAAAATAGCGTCTTGAGTGAACTTGGCTTCATCGCTGAATAAAACTGCAAACTCGGGGTTCCTCAATACTCTTCCAATGTACCAACGAGAAAAGGTCGTGCGAAGAGGATAGTCCGCCGGACCCATGTGTTGCACTTTTTGAAAGTGATATGGGTACAAGAGTTGCTCATAAAGAACTCGCCAAACAGCCATTTTGTCAGCGTCCATATCGGAACCTGCTGACCTGGTGCTTGTATCCGGACTCTCCTCAAATCTCTGAAGTACATCCTCTTCGAAACTGGGAGTATGAACCCTGCGCGGAGCACCAGCATTTGGTCTTGTGACGGCACATGTACCAGTATCACGCATTCGCTGCGTAAGTCGTGCAAACATGGTGTGAGCTGGAATCCTACGACCCGGATTTCATTCTTCGTACAGACGACGGGCAGCTCATCCATTTTGTCTAGCTTCCCCGTAAACAAGCAGCATGTCTGTGTACTCACTAAACGTGTACTCCACTGAGCTCCACTACAACATCGCCCTTTTCAGAACCACAGCGAAAGAAATGACACCACGAGTTTGCTTGTACGACAGAACAGTCAACGACAGACCGCCAGTGATATCTAAACACACTGCGATGTCACGCTGCGCAGTGCTATGGTACGGCACGAACGGAAGAAAAGAGGTGGGGGCGCCACCAACGGAAGTAAAAAGGGGCAGGCATCAGCATTCGACATCGTACAATCTTATCTACGAGCGCTGCCCTGCGTCGTAAACACGTAAGTCACCACAGCATCGTCTGTCTCGCACAAAGCCCAATGGGTTGCCTACGCTGACTCTTTCTGAGGCTACAGGGGCTTAACTACATGTTTCCGGTAACATGTTTGTTAACACAAGCGGTTGCAAATAATATGGGCTTTCAACCCTCAAGCGTTGTAACATGAATTTTGATACACCCGGTATATTTCAAAGTTTAACAACAAAATTGACATTTTCCCAACTTTAAGGCTATAATTTTCAATGAAGAAAACAAAAGATCCCAGTGATTCTTTGTCTATATACACTGTAGTACTAGTATTAAGTACATATATGAAAACTGGGGTGTTTTGAGTCCTTTCATACTTACAGGCTGTCAAAGATAGAACATTTCTAAAATTTGTAATGTTAAGTGGTGTTTTGCCCATGTGAGACACATTAGAAAAGTTTTAAATTTGCACAAATTGTAGTTCTATTAACATATTCTAACACATGTAAAATTGGTGCGGGTGTTTTTTGTGACTAACACTGCGTAACTTATTTAATCCAATTTCACACTAACTGAGTTTTTGACACTTGAAATGCATTATAAAACATCGGTATTCTGTGTAACATTGAGGTTTTGCATATCTGGCACGACCAGCTGCCACATTTAGCCAATTTACCAGAAATCTACTGTATAATCGCTAGTACATTTAACTCAACAACATGATAGTATTATGAAAAACATCTCTGTGATCGCCAACTGTTTGCACATGGAAACTATTGTTGAACTATCTTAATACATTTATGTGCTAGTTTCTACTATTTATTTAATATTCTGTGTGCAAATTTGTTTGTTTTATTGCTATTAGCATGCAATTGCACATCGTCAGTGACGTACATATACATAAATAAACAGTGTGTGGCAGTATTTTCAGGTTAGTTCACTAGGTTTATCTACATCATAGAAAAGGTTTAAACAGATAATTTAAACTATGCAAATATGAAACATGGCCTTTTTACTCATGAAATGTATCAGAAGCAGATGTATTTCAGGTACCTGTTCTCTCTTTACACTCAGACACTTACGAAAACATTACTCGATCTACTTGATGCTGTGTGTCTGTCAACAATAGCGCACTGTTCGCGTAAAACTAGCACATATACGTCGACTTCAAGGAAGTCCCAACATTCCATCTCCTGTATACTCCAACCTCCATGTGGTATGTACAGTACTTTTAGAATGGAGGGTTTAACCAAATGCTACCAAAACTGAAGCTACATCCTTCCATCTAAAGTATGTTACCATTCAGACAGTACCAACAATTGCAGAGAAAATAAAAACAAGAAATATTATCAACTACAAGCTACACGGCACATCCTGGGGAGCATTGGCCGCCATCCTACGTTCTTCTACCATGGACCTCGTCTTCTCTGCAGCCAAAAACTGAGTTCTGATCTGGCTGAGCAGTCCACGTGCATAAACATATGAGTGATCAACTGAAAAAACTATGAAAAAGATTAGAAATGTCAAGACCAAGTCCCAGGTAACGGTTTTAAGTCACATTTTCCGCCTCCATAATAAAGAGGAAACTCTTTTGCTGATGGTGATGAGTGGTGTTTTGCTGGAAGACAGGTATAGAACCATGTGAGGAGCCAGGTGATAACCATGATGCCCCCCTCCCCCGAGACCAACTAGGCGAAGTGAATCTGTGGTGGTTCGTCATTGCCTTTCGCAGTACGGGTATGAAGGGTCAAAACAACTTCAACCAGTCTAAACCCAGAGATGCAAATGTAAATATTGACCTCCCCGACTGGGAATCAAACCCTAGCCCTTGGCCCAGCAGTCAGGAGCCCTAACCAGAGAGCCAAGAGGCCAAAATAATCTCTTGCTAAAGAATATAAAAAAGATCATGCACAATATAAACCAACCTACCCACCAAGATAAAAGAAGATGCCTGTCAAAACCAAATCTGTTCCAAATGACACCAGTAAAGATAGCAAGATGAGGATGAATTCAACCTTATTAACGCATGGACCTAAGAGAAAAATTACACCATGCCAAGCATCACACAATAGCACCAAGGTTTTGAACCAAGTCTTACCATGCAAAACACAGTCCATACTTAACAGAACTGTAACTTAGTACTGCAGATATTTAGACACACTATACAAACTGCCTTTCCCACTATATGACTGCAGAGAAGTACAAAATATCAGATACATCATAGAGGAATTCCCCAAAATGTCATAAAATACTGGACCCAAGGTCCTGATGGTGACTTCAGAGGTGACTAAGTAGCCTACATAAATTGTATTTGTAAACCCTGAATAATTTTTACTAAACATGTATCCATATTAATAATTTTTTAGTGTCTGCCATTCGATAAACGAAAAAAAACCTACACTGTACTGCACATTCGATAGAATTACAGTATCCCACTATCATTGCTTACATAGCATTAATTTTCAACTGGTGGTGGAAAGTGTACAGTAACTATTTTTTCTACAATTAAATTGCTTCTACAAGTAAATATCTATGGCATATGCTCATTACAGTCCTAAATAGGTCACTAGGAAAACCATCACTTTAATTATAACAACCCAGGGCCGTCTTAAGACAAAAGTCTCCCATGGGCAAACACTGGCTAGCATCCCCCTTCCCCTAATTTTGCTTTAATTTTTCCCAATATTTATGAGGCAATACAAATTCAGTAAGTGCTCGTGTGCTCCTTATACCAAGCGCCCCTGACCATTTGCTCCATTTGTCCTTATGTTAATCCGGCCCTGTAACCACCTGGTACATATTTATACTTCTAACACTTCTTGTGTGACATTCATAACAGTATTGTCTTCAGAGTTTTTATTTTAATAACTGAAAATAAACTAACAAATACTTTATTCTGATCACAGATGTTTGTGACTGATGATACATGAGTCAGTTCAGATATGTGATGTGCTATACATAACACGTAAGTATTACTTCAACATTAGACATTTCACTCAAATCATTGTCTAAGTTATTATACTGTACAGCCAAAAGAGAACAGTAAACAGGTACTGAAACTGTCAGGCTGAAATATCTGTAAATGGACATTGCAACATCAAGAGAAAGTGTACCCAGAGGGCACTACAGCAGTTCAGCAGTGTTGCCAGATATACAAGAATTCTCATATTTGTACGAGGATTTAGGCTGTTTTTACTCAAGTACAATATAAAACTGCTGTCATATGAGAATTTCGAGACCAGAGAACTATTAGTGGCCGGACCTGTAATGTGTTCATGCCATGCAGGTGCTCAAAAAAAAAAAAGACCATCAAAAGGTGAGGTACGAGAATTTTAATGCCTTGTACAGAATTGTTTTTTTCCGAGTACGAGACTACTTGTTTATGATCTGGCAACCCTGCAGTTTAGGCAGGTACTTACCAGCAGATGTGGGGGCAGAGTACACGAGGTTGCTACCAGCCAGCACATTGCCTCTACTGAGGCACTCCACCTGCCACGGGAACATGGAGACAATCCCGCGAGACTCATATTGCTGCAACACAACACAGTAATGTCCACAGATATTGGTTGTATAAGGCCTGACACAAAATGTCTGTGCAAACATGTGACCAACTGGCACAGCCAGTGCAAGGTAGTTTGGTGCCCTATAAAGAATAATTACAACCACTCTGTTATTTTTTTGTTAATAGGCAGTTAAAATAAGTTGCAAAATTAGGGGCCTACTGAAATTTTTTCTTTATATTTTTTAAGCACTGAAAATAAAACCAGCAGTGTAAATTATATATTTCAAGTACCAGAAAATGGTACATTGGTACCACTACCATCAAAATCAACAACAAAACATAGTAACTTGGGCTCAACACGTGTTGCATTACAACCATAAACAAAACTTCTGATACCACAACCACATAAGCACTCGTAATAATAAGCAAAAAAAAAAATAGTTAATTGATTGAAACCATAGCTAGAATTAATAAACTTGTACACTGTACATATCTGATATACATAAAACTAAAACGAAGGTAATTCACATTTTAAATCTTCTGCTAAGCTTATATCACATTCAGAATTAAATAGGATTTTATGATGCACAATAGGTGAGATTTAAAAAAAAATTTCTGGTACATTCACAGGTACGTGCACTCAGCAGTGGTGAAAATAAGAGATTAGGACAACTTGCGTTATAAATTACTAACGAAGAAAATCGTTCCAAAAAAACTCCAATGTTTATCTTTTCCCTGACATGACTTTTTTTGGATTTGAAATAAACATATTTGCATTTTCCTCCCAAGCTGGAGACTATTTTTTTCCTCGAAAGGAAATACTCTAACTAGGTAACTTTGATGCTGCTTTAGGACACAAAATGTCAAATCCCTAAATGTAACTCAGATGAAGCACGAAAGGGTAAAAATTGGGTTTAAACAGTTTAGAATGCTGAAATCAGATGGATGCCACATTGAAAACTTAACTTTTATTTACCACATTAATAAACAATGCAACAGAATCTTATAGTATAAGTTTTCAAATGACACTAAAATGTCCCGTTTTTTTTTGGGCCTACATAGTAACAGCTTGATGCATCTCTGATATGTATGAAATTTTGCTTGTAGAGTGTAGGCATTGAAAAATGGCTGCCAAGGGCCACCTATAGATACAATTCTAATTATTTATGTTTACTTTCACCTAGAGGATAAAGTAACAGGTCAGAATTATATCAAAAATAAAAAATGATGAAGCATGTATTATATTTTTAATATGATGATTTCACACGAAATAACTTTACTAGCATTAACTCCTATAGTGTGACAACGGTCAAAAGATTCTTGGCCAGCAGACATCCGCACATCTACAGACTTCCCCCACCCTGCCCTGACTGGAGGGGTGGTAACCTTGGCCAGTAGCGCTCACATACCATTACATTTCCCCTAACTTGCAGTGGCTGGAGGGGTGAAGGCACATCATCACAACCGAAACTGTGTTACACAGACAGAAACGTATAATGGTATGCCCTTGCGCATCATTTCTCAGACTATAATTTTGTAACGAGACTCATTTTGTATCCGCTCTGAATGGCCCATTTAAATGTATACAAATCTGTGCTTCTTTACATATCAAGGATGCTCTAGACATTTCACGTGTCTGTATTACTAACTACCACACATTTACATTAAAAAAATATATAATTCAACTAACACGAAGACTTTGGCTCGTTCTACTGTGCTCAGTAGATGCTTTAATTAAGCAGTACTGTATAGGGATGGGGAAAATACACTGTCGCAGCTACTTTGGCGCTGCGACAAGTCATGTCGCTTGTCGCTTCAGCGACCATGTCTAAAAGAAGCAGGGCCGGGCCGTAACAGCGACAAGCTGTTCCTGTGTCATAGATACTTTGATACATACGTCCTCATGTGTTGCCATCTGTTACCCTCTGCCAGTACCTAAGTTCCTGCTGATTAGAAGCTTGTCGTGTGTTTATAATAATCAAAGATGTGATAATAATTGTCTCTGAATTTCAGCGTGATAATATTTTTAAAAGTATGTATTTTACATACTGCTACAACAAATATCATTGGATGAGAAGAAAGGGATACCAGCGTAATTTGCTGAACGTTGGAGTAAAGAATAAATAAAGATATAATTTTATTTTTACTAAATATAGTGTGATAGAAATGAATGCTATTGTTTATAGAAATTTTTCAAAATATTTGAATTGCTGTTGTCATCTGAAATATCCAGTAAAAAGAGCCCACAGGCAGCTAAGCAATTCATCGTAATATTTTACAGTCTGTATGAACACAGAACAGGATGGTGGGTAACTGGGACACGCCTGGATGGCTGCAACACGCGACAAGTTTTCCCACGTTGCTACTTCCTTCTCGAAGAGCGACACACTGTCGCTGCTAGTAGTATGTGCGACACGCCAAATGAACAGCTGCATTGATCCCTGCCACGGCTTAAAGTCACGGCACGAGGCAGCAGTACCTTGCCGCTGCACGATGCTTGCTGGGCGATCAGTCAGTCGTACACGCGGACCACCTGTGGCCGTTAATGCTGCGGCAACAAGCTACAGATGCTTCGTAAGTCACGGGAGGGATCGCTAGGGCTACATATTAGTTGCTAATAGTTGCGGCATGCAAAACAATGTGTTCTGGTTATTTTGAAGGAAACAACACTTTTCAAACGTAATTAAGTTGTGTTATTTTGTCTTTTTCTTTCACAAACAAAAAAAAACTGCATTTTTTTTTTAATTTAAACGATACACGAAATTTCATTTTATACAATATGTCGATACCACTCAATAACATATTGTATTCTTATACAGTAGAGAATTTAACGATTTGCAGAATTGAAATCTCAAAAATATAAGTATACATTTTAAGAATGTGATATTATTCTATCGGTTCTGTCATGTTAATATTTAAGATTGCAACATATTTTGCAAAAAAATACATAACATAAAATTGTAAAATGAGTCGATTTACATATGAAACAATTTTTTTTGCTATATTTTCAGTTTCATAACTTCATATTTACAGCCTCTCATTTATTTTTATTAATAATTTTTTTTATTTTTTGTTTATTTATTTATTTTTTCAAAATAACAGAAAGCAGAATTTACTGTAACAGTATATCATCATGGAAATGTTTCACGTCTTATTTATCTCATGAGAAAACTGGGACTTTCGTGGACGAAAGTGTACAGATAACTGCTCCTCAACTGCGACTGCTAGAACCAACTTGAAACTCTCCCATCTTCAAGTGTCATACCTTGTCGCGGCCGGCACGTTTTTGTCCAACCAGCTACCACCAATACTTTGTAGCTTGGATTAAAAATTTGCTTACTCTGCACAAACATTAACTGTACATTTTTAATAGCTAAAAAACATGTAACATTGTACATTTTCGTCACAGAGTTACACACTTACAATAGTTTTAGTTATTACTATTTTAATATTATGAAACTGCTCTCAAATGCAATAACGAATAACAAATAAAAGAAGTAAATATGTAAAAATATTAACAACTCCAATGTCACTTTTATGTAAACTATTGTTCATAACACTGTCTTTTCAGGACTGTTTCTTGGTACATTTGAAGAAATAATTAAAATAAACATTTTGTTCACTTTCATTTCTCGGAAGGTACAACTTTTTAACCAAGTGACTGAAAATGATCCTACTTTTCAGTAAATTTTTATTTGCATTGATGAACAGAACTTGGCTAATTTTTTCTGTATCAAGTCGAGTACGTCGTTCTTGCAGCAAGTAACCAGCTTTGGAAATAAACTGGACTGGCCGTCCAGCTCTACGAACATCTGTGAGGACGTGAAATATCCTGCTAAGGATAAAGACTAGCCGTGCTTAACAGAGGAATCGTTGTTTAAAATGTGCACCGTGAGTGAGTGCTACCGTAAACATGTGGTGTCTCCCCCTTTAACCCTCTGCTTGGAGACTTGAACTTCATGGATCTTCGGCTGGCCTCGGCCGTTTCCGTGCCTCCCTTCCCTTCCTCCCCTCTTCCCGGCCGTCCGCCGGGTTGAGTGTGCTCGCTCGAGTCAGTCGTGCTCCGACCCAAGTGTTAGTCCAGTCTTCTCATGGCTGACATGGCACCAAAGCTTCACTCATTAGTCCTTGGTAAGTTTCTGTTGTATTTGTTTTAGTTTATTCATTGGTTTATTTCTTGTACTCACCATCTAGTTCAAAGTCCATCTTTCTTGCTCTGTGCCATTTCGGCCGCGAGGCGATCGTTTCGGTTTTGAACCCTACCCATTTTGACTCAGCCACTGTGTTGGATTTGTTTATGACTGTCAAGTGTAAGTTTACGCACTGAATACCGTAGCGTTTTAAAGCATCATTATTTGTAACTGCAAATATGTAAGTATTCATAATAAATGTAATTGAATTTGAGAACATTGTTATATATTAATCAGTAGTGGTTATGTTGCCACGTCCCACGATCTGTAGCGTTACCAGAGTTTGTGCTGTAGGATGTATGGGGAGATAGGGATAATTGGCCCTGACGGGCGTGTCGCACGTGCCGTGTGATACTGGCATACATTGTTAGTATAATTGAGCGCTGTAAGTCTGAGTGAGACGGGCTACGAAAAAAGTCTTTCACATGGAACACTAGTTGCTGGGATACCAAATTTTTCAATGACAATGCTCGCCAAATTCAGATACATAAACCGATTTTCTTGCCACCATGTCAGAGGGTTACAGTTTCTTGGAACTAGTGGTTCTTCTAAGAATCTTCTCAATTCTACGAGTCCCTTTGAGGTTGGAGTTCCAACAGGTTTGGCTAATACCACAGTCTGGTCGAATGAAGACCAGATAGAGAAAACTGTTTCTCCCCCATCTGTCTCGTTCTGAATATGCGTATTTTTTGAAAATGTATCCTTAATTCTTGTTGCCAGGTCATTTGAAACAATTTTCTTAGCGTTTTCAACAGACGTTTCAGAAGAGAAGCCATAATTTTTCAGTCGTGGGTCTAAAAGTGTACACACATCAAGTGTGTTGCTGTTTTCATAGTTCGCAAACCTGGTAGTTACTCCATTTTGCAATACTGAAATGACATTTTTTATGTCTTCGAGAAGCTCTTGTCTAAGTAATTGTATACAAACATCATTAAGACTTCTAGTCAAAACGATAAGAGAAGCTGTGACATAATTTTCACCACTTATTGTCCTAGTTGCTTCTTCGAATGGCTTCAGAACATCGGACAGCTGGCTCAGTATCTTCCATTCTGTAGGCGTAAGTATTGGTAACTCTTTATCAATGACAGCTACAGTGCTACGCAATGCTTCCTCTAGTTCTGTAATCCGCTGGAGCATGAAAAATGTAGAGTTCCAGCGATTAGGCACATCCTGAACAACATTCTTTGCTACCTGTCCACAATTTTCTTGATAGCTAGAGAGTTTTGATTTTGCAGTTGAACTACATCGGAAGTACCGCACAACTGCTTTCACTTTATCCAACAGCGGGGAGACTGAGTTTAAGGCGTCTTCAACAATTAAGTTCAGGGTATGAGCAAAGCATGGTAAATGCTTCCATCAAAGCTTTTCTTTTACTGCCTTTTTTATGTCTGCTGCATTAATTATCTGAAACGACAATAATTACTTTGTCTTCAAGACCCCACTCTTAGACAATACTTTTAATTTCTTCAGCCAAATTCTTGCTAGTGTGAGAAATATTCAATTTACTGCATTCTAAGAGTACTGACTTTTGCACGTCCAGTAACTGCAATGAAACTGTCATTTTTGACGGACGTCCAGCAATCAGCGGTAAGTGCAATTTTTTTTACATTACAGAGCTCTTCTTTCACTCTTAGGGCACATATTTCATACTGCATAGGTATGTGTGTCCGTGAAATTGTGTGTCTGTCTAGCATCTGATATGAAGGATTAAGAGCAGTGACAAACTGTTTAAAACCCTGGTCTTCTACCACATCAAAAGGCTGAAAGTCTATGGTAAATAGTTTTAACAAACAGATGTCTAACAAACAGATGTCAATTTTCTTTTTAACTGAAATTGGCAACTTCTTACGTAAAAAACTAGACATAGTTTTTTGGCGACACATTTTTCTTTGGTGATATGTTGTCAAAAGTGATGATTCTGTTACAGATGGTACAGTTTCCTTTGTAATAGTACTTGTACTGTGAGATGAGGTGGAAGCCAGGATGGGCACCTCCTCATTGTTTAAATTTGTGTTTGATGATTCAGGATTGGCGCTGGTATCCTGTAATAGAAAACTATTTAGTTAGATGATTAGTCAAAACATATTGATACAACTTAAGGGTGTCACATACCTGCACGTTAGAAATTGAGAAGCGACAGAGAGTTTCGCATATATCCGGTTAGTGCATTTTGAAATATTGTAGTCTGGAAAGGCAGCTTTTAACTACTTGGAAACAGTTTTGTAATGAGCATTGTGTCGTAAGGGGCCTCCCTAGATATGTCGCATTTGTGTGTTTGAGGCAGGTGCGGTTAAGAGTGCCACTGACCGACACATGTAACACATTACTGCCTCTCCATGCAAGCTACTTAGCAGTGCTTTACTATTATCCTTTTTCCTCTGGAACTTTAAGTGATGACCACATTATTTTAATTGTGGGCAACATAGTTGAAATTAATGCTTGTTTATGTTCTTGTGTTATTCTTATTCATTTGCTAATATTCTAGGTACAGCAGTCTGGAAAAGCCATTTTTGGCCGTTTTGAGGGGGCCGAAAATTATGTTTCTAATAATGTGCCTAATTTTTAAAACTATAGCGACATAGTTTAAAGTTAGTGTTCTTATATTAGATAAACAAATATAATGCATGTTAAATAGTTTAGTAAAAAAATTTTTATAACTATCTGCAACACATATGAAGCACAAGTATGGAGGCCTCTTAACAATGACATTTCGTCCTTGTTTGAAGCGTGTATCCTGTTCGTACAATGGCACAATGAGCAAGTGTGGGATAGTTTCATTAAAAGCACACTGCACATTACAACACATTTGAGGTGCATGGTAGGCAGCGCCCTTAAGGCAAGATCTTTAGATCAAGTACATTCTGAAATAAAAATTAGTGTATTCTATTTTCTCTGTAATAATCATCGTACAAAAAACATAATTTTAGAGTGCCTACATAAAGTTAATAAGCCTATTCACATTTCCATATTTAAGAGATTTCAATTAATATAAATAAATGTTTAATATATTGTTGCATGCTGTGTTTCTGAGGGTGGGCTGGATGGGGCCTGTGTCGAAACGCCTTGAGGGCTGGCCCATGACTCAAAGCCCGAGTGTCTCATAGTGGGAATCCCGCCGAAACTACGTCATAGATACCTGTCCCAACTGCGTTTTTGCCCTGCGAAGCGGCCTACGTGACACTAACCACATCCGAAACATGATGAAATGTCTAATCTTAGACCCCTGTAATGCGGTAATTCCCTTACGGTTTTGCCTAGTATATAAAGGCTGAATCGACAAATTCGGGGAGTGTTCGCTATTGGTAGTGCTAGAGGAATGTGCTACGCCTGTGGAGAGAGACTGGTGAAGACATCTTGGTGACGTCAGAGTCTACTGTGAGGCGGCAGGCGGCTACCTTCGGAGCAGTGTTGGGCGAATCAAGAGGACTGCTGCGGCGGGCTGACAGGCGAAGAGGAGGTGCGCGACGGGAGTCGAACCGAAGACCTCAAGAGTGAAGACAGCTGTGCACTCGGGGTGTTGCGCAGCACATGGTGAGCCATCACCACTTCGGACTGATAAGGTTGTACATTGTCCCTATTTGAAAGCCTGTTGATTGGATATATGACTGAATTTTATTGTGATTTGTAATTTTCAATTAATTGACGGTAGACTTTTTTTGTGCTTTAATTGTCCAAGCTAATTAAAGTGTCTGTGACACAGGAGTAATTGTGTGCATAACTAATTGTGTAGTGAGAGTTATAGTTGATTACCGTTTTGTGTATTTCGTAGCTTTGTGAGCTATTAAATCCAGTACTTAATTTAACTCTTTTATTTCTAATTATAAGACCTCTATCCCAAAGAACTAATGGGAATTGCCCACATATAAAGTTTTTGTCTTAAACTTGTAACACTGGTGTCAGAAGTGGGATAGAGGCATAAAGTAAATTTAATAATTAATTCTGTTAGTTGAATCATTACACACAATTACTATTTTATTAAATTGAGCCACTTTAAAATTTTTTTATGTTTAATTTCAATTGTAAATGTGAATGATTACAAGAAGCATGTCAGTGGAAATAGAAGCACTAAAGGCCCTCATTGAGGGAATGAGTGGCCAATTAAGTGGCCAAATAAATTCAGTAAATGCAAATGTTGACAGTGTAAATGAAAATGTTGATAAGAAAATTGATAGTGTAAATGACAAATGTTGATAAGAAAATTGATAGTGTAAATGAAAATGTAGATAAGAAAATTGATAGTGTAAATGAAAATGTAGATAAGAAAATAGATAGTGTAAAAGATAGCGTAAATGAAAATATAAATAAGCAAGTAGATAGTGTAAAAGAAATTGTGTACCAGGAAATAGATGCTGTAAACGAGAAGGTAGGCAGCATAAAGGAAGAAATAGACAGTGTAAAGACATTTGGAGTATGTGAAAAATAGTATGCAGCAACAAATGGATGAGCTGAGGAAGGAGTGTCAAGAACTTCTCCATGGTAAAGAAGGTGGCCATCTTGTTACCGGAGAAGACATGGTCAGTGCTGAATCAACACCTGAAGGCGGCAAAGGGAAGACAACGAAGTTTGAAACAGGCTGTAGTGTGATTCACAACCAGGCAGAAAATGGGCTGCAACACATTGGTGTGTCTAGTGTGCCTGCATCGAACATTGGAAAGGGGATTTCTGTCAAGCCTGCTCCTTACGATGGCCAGACTCCGTGGTGAGAGTACCAAAACCAGTTTGAGATTGTGGCAACCATAAATGGCTGGTCTGACCAACAACGTGCCTACTATCTTGCTGCTGTGCTGAGGGGACCTGCCCTCAGTATACTCCAGTCGCTTCCAGAACAATAACGTCTGGAATACTTGACATTAGTTACTGCCCTGGAGCTGCAATTCGGAGACAAGTACTTACGACATGCCCACCATGCCCAACTAAGAAGCCGCACCCAGAGACCAGGAGAGCCACTGCAAGAATTGTGGCAGGACATTGTGCGACTCGCCCATTTGTCACTCGAGGGGTGTACACAACAGGCACGTGATATCTTAGCAGTCGGCTTCTTCGTCGATGCCATCGCCGATGTAGAAGTGCGCCTGGCCGCCCCAAGGACTATGCAGGATGCCCTGGCCAGAGCACTGGAGGTCGAATCTGCAAGAGGACCATCAACTCGGCGTGCTGTGCGGACAGTCGCACTGTCGGACGACGAAAGAGAAAATAGCCTAGAGAACATCCTGAAAAGAATGGAAACCACAATGAATGCAATTAAGAACAAATTCACTCCGATTACATCCTGCCCTCGACAACAGGGGCGACCAAGCTGTTGGGAATGTGGAGAACCCGGACACCTTAGAGCCCAGTGTCCACGATGGCTACAGAAAAACCGAAACCAAGAGCAGGATGAAGCTGCCCGATCTGGCCAGCCGTCGAGAAACATGTAAGCACCGGTCTTAAGGGGCGAAGGTCGGTGACTGAGAGAGATAAGACCCCAGAATTTCTTCAAGTACGCTCAGTGAAACAAGATTTTAATGCAATCCTAGTGGAGGGCAGTCTGGATAATGTTTCTTGCAATATGGTTGATGACACTGGAGCAACCATTACTGTTGTCAGACCGGACATCTTGGAGCCTTCTCCCCAGCAGTTAAAATGCCATAATCACAGACAGAGCTTTCTGACGACAGTGACAGGCGAGACCACACCAGTAAAGGGGAAGAAAAAGGTACAGTTGAAGTTGGGTGACCTCTGCATTGAGCACGAAGTGCACATAGCCAACATTGAAGATGAATGTTTATTGGGCCTGGATGTGTTGCGCAAGTTGGAGTGCTGTATTGATACTCGGTCAGGAGTATTAAGGGCTGGTAACCGAGAACTGGTGATGATGCCACGAAGCGAACTGCCCTCGCCAACCAGTTGCCAGGTGGTCTGTTGTGAGACAACTGTTTTGCCAGCTTCCAGTGAGATTGTCATCCCCGCACGGTGTCGAGGCAATTTTGTGCGGCGTGTAGCTCTGGTTGAACATATGAGAAGAGGAAGCAGCTTACCTGATGAGGTGGTGATAGCAAGAACATTGGTTTCGCCGAGTTCTGGAAATCTACCTGTTCGAATGGTTAACTTGTCAAACAGGCCAATCCAGCTTGAGGAGGGAGCCATAATAGGTGTGTGCAAACAAGTCTCCCAAATAACTACAACCGACAAAGAAGCCATGAAGTCAGGCAACCTTAATGGGCCTATGCCAGAACCACTCAAGGAACTACTGACTAGAACTGGAGAAAACCTGAACTGGAGACAAGAAAAGGCTGTGGCAGAACTTCTGAAGAAACACAAGAGAACTTTTTCATGTGGGCCACTTGACCTTGGCAGAACATCCGCTGCACAACATCACACTGATACAGGAGAAGCTAGGCCAATCAAGCAACCCCCAAGACGACTTCCTCTGACTACACAAGAGACTGTGGATAGTATCTTGAAAGAAATGAAGGACTTGGATGTGATCGAGCCGTCGGTCAGCCCTTGGTCATCACCTGTTGTGTTAGTTAAGGAGAAAGATGGGTCCACAAGATTTTGCGTGGATTACCGCCGGCTGAATGATGTGACCAAAAAGGACTGCTACCCCCTCCCCCAGATTGAAGACACACTGTACAGCTTGACAGGGTCACAATGGTTCTCTACACTTGACATGAAGAGTGGCTACTGGCAATGTGAGGTGGCACTAGAGGACAGGGAGAAGACAGCCTTCTCTGTGCAAGGGAAAGGAACTTGGCAGTTTAAAGTCATGCCGTTTGGCCTTGCAATGCCCCTGCTACCTTCGAACGACTAATGGAAAAGATCCTACCTCTAGATATTTGCCAAGTTTACTTAGACGATATCGTGGTCACAGGTAAAACATTTGAAGAACACCTTACCAGATTAGATTCCGTGTTCCAGAAAGTGGCTACTGCAAATCTGAAGGTGGTTCCCAAGAAGTGCCACCTGTTCCAAAAGAAAGTTAGTTTCCTAGGGCATGTGATATCAGCTGATGGAATCCAGACTGACCCAGAAAAAACCAGGGCAATAAAAGACTGGCCACAACCAACAGACAGGACACAGGTGAGGAGCTTTCTTGGACTCTGCACTTATTATCGGCGATTTGTACATGGATTTGCTACGATTGCCAAGCCACTACATGAGCTTACTGAAGCCAAAAGAAAATTCCTGTGGACGCCTGAATGTGAAACCTCTTTCAGAAAATTAAAAGAAGTTTTAATGTCCCCTCCAGTTTTGGGCATCCCCGATAGTAAAGGCGAGTTTATATTGGACATAGACGCGAGTGATGTAGGCATCGGTGCTGTGCTATCTCAGGTTCAAGATGGAGTAGAGAAGCCGCTAGAATATTTCAGCAAAGTACGGCAGAAACCAGAGAGAAATTATTGTGTCACTCGCAGGGAGCTATTGGCAATGGTGAAGTCCATATCATATTTCCACCACTACTTATATCGCAGACACTTTACTTTGCGAACAGATCATGCTGCTCTACGCTGGCTACTGAACTTTAAGAACCCCGAAGGACAAATAGCTCGATGGATACAACATCTTCAAGAATACAACTTTGAAATCCAACACCGTGCCTGTCGTTCCCATAATAATGCAGATGCATTATCCCGCAGGCCTTGTGACGCCAATTGTCACCATTGCGAACAGCAAGAGGTGAAAAGCGGAGGAGTGCGCTATGTTAGAACCACAAGGCTTCAGGTATCAACAGCCGATAGGAAGTTCTCCTGGACTGATGACAAAATAAGAGAAGAACAACAAAGTGACCCAGACTTGTGCCCAATTCTAGATTGGAAAGAGCAGGACCACCGGCCAGAATGGCAGGAGCTATCTGAAAAGAGTGCTACAACTAAGGCACATTCGGAACGCCGTTAACATGAGTCACATTAGTTGTCACATTTGGTCGGACGTGAATTAGTTACCTATTTAAGAGTTTATTAACTATGAGGCCAGAATTGAATTTAATTATTGTACTATGAAAGATATTGTATTTCGTTTTACTGTGTGTTGTAACGGGCCACGTGTTTACAGCCCGATGCGATGATATAACCAGAGGAAAAATACTGGTGAGTTGTTGACCAGAAAGATGCCTCATATAATCCAGTAAAATCCGACTGAATATGACGCAAGTAGGAGTCAGGCCACACATTGCACCATATCATGACAAAGAGAGCACGCCAGAAAAATAACTTTTTCATTAAATCTTTACGTAACGTATCCGGGAGCTTGGCCGGTCCGGGTCAGGTCAGGTCAATTCTTGACGATGACCACCCGTCTGTATCTCGTTAGTCCATCATATCACGACCACCTCGCGAATATATACACTTGAGCGCTACAGCTCGAGATCTCATTCTCTTTCTCTTCGTTGAACTACGCGTGACGTGGTTGCAGGAGAAGAGGTCCGGTCGGGGACTCCGATCGCAAGTGAGGCCTGACTTCAGAATGTAAGTTGATCATCAATTAACTAGCTTGATTTTAATTTAACTTCAGTCGTCTACATTCGTCCGGTCGCGTTTCTTCACTAGTTCATGTTCAAATTTCAATTATTGGTTACATATTAAACTAAATGATTGGTTGTTAATTCAATTGTTATTCTCGTGTTAAATGTAAAATTAGCGAGCCATATTGGCATATCACTGTCAAGTTAAAGTAATAAATTAGTTGATTTGAAACATAACTTTTATTTAGAATGATCCGTTGTCCCACTTGTTTGCAAAGAGATTTGGTAACATGTAACTTTCAGGTAAAGGTATTCCTTGTGCCTAAACGGACAACAAAATTAATAAGAGTATGTTTCTGTCACTATTGTGACTTCAAGTTTGAGAGAACGTGGATAACACCTGTTGGGAGATGGAGCCTAGAGTAACTCTGCAAGATTACTGTTTATTTTAATGTAGTTTAAGGAGAGTAAGTAAGAGGGAATTCTCGCTCCAGTCAACCCAATAAAACAGCAAAAGTAATTTGTTCGGTTGAGGTTAAATTAACTGGGATAGTATTAAGAGTTTCGCAATAACATATGAATTAGCTGTGGAATACAATTTATTTGGTTGAGAACTTTTGAGTGCATATGAATTCAGTTTGTGCCAGTAGGCAAATTATAAATATTGTCCAACGTCGTACTTAACCCTGCTCTACGGGTATAAACCATTACACAAACCCTCCCCGCCGCCTCTAAGCCTAGGCCGCTCTACGAGACTTCGCTACCATATAAACATCCTTATTGAAGTCTCAATTACAGTTCCTACCAGCTGTTTTAATTGGTAGGTGATGGCAGCGTATCTACCTCTTCCCCTTTGGCCAGGTAGAGCTACCACTTTCCCCTCTCATCCCCTTCACTCACCCGAGGTTCGATTTCGGACTGGGGGTGGCATGACAACTTGTTCTGAAGAATGGTATCCTCTACCGGAATTGGGAGAGTGCGGATGGCAGACATGAACACCTACAGTTGGTCCTCCCAGAGAACAAGGTCCCAGAGGTACTGAAGGAGCTCCATAATTCTGTGTCAGGCGGTCATTTCGGCATTAATAAGACACTCAACAAGGTTCGAGAGAGATTTTACTGGCTTCATTGCCGTGAAGATGTCGACAATTGGTGCCGAATGTGTGACGACTGTGCCGCAAAGAAAGGTCCGAGGGTCAGAGGCCGAAGTCGTCTCCAGAAGTACAATGTTGGTGCACCATTTGAGAGAATGGCGGTTGACATCTTGGGTCCCTTGCCAATAACCGAGAGAAACAATCGGTACTTGCTGGTGGTGCAGGACTACTTCACCAAATGGCCAGAGGTTCTTCCCATACCAAATCAAGAAGCCAGCACGGTGTCTGATGCACTGGTCAAACATGTGTTCTCAAGGTTCGGGGTGCCATTGGAGCTTCACTCGGACCAAGGGCGGAATTTTTAAGCGGCCCTTTTCCAAGAAGTGATGAAGATAATGGTATAAAGAAGACCCGAACCACTCCGCTACATCCACAGTCTGATGGAATGGTTGAACGCCTAAATCGCACACTTGAGCAGTACCTATCCATCTTTGTATCTGATAATCAAAAGGATTGGGACTCCAAAGTACCACTGTTTCTGCTAGCATACCGTTCTGCTGTTCATGAACCAACTAAGGTGACACCATCAAGGATGCCGTTTGGAAGAGAGCTCCGTCTCCCGAGCAACCTAACGTTCGGACGACCGGCGGAGGAAGACCAGATTGCATCCCCAGTGTATGCCAGCGAGTTACGTCGTAAGTTGGTTCACACTCACAACTTTGCCCGGCGACACCTTAGGATCAACACCGATAGGATGAAGACTCGCTACGATAGGAATGCACCACATGAAACATTTCAAGAAGGTCAGCTAGTGTGGTTGTACAACCCTCAGAGAAAGAAGGGGTATTGTCCCAAGCTGCAGAAGAATTGGGAAGGCCCTTATGAAATATTGAAGAAGATCAATGATGTTGTGTTTCGAATTGTTCGTCGAGGCTCTCGGGCCAGAGAACCTAAAGTTGTACACATTGATAGATTAGCCTTCTACGAAGGACCTGAGGCTGTTGTGTCTGCTCGGGACGAACAGACTTAAGGAGGGGGCAGTGTTGCATGCTGTGTTTCTGAGGGCGGGCTGGATGGGGCCTGTGTCGAAATACCTTGAGGGCTGGCCCATGAATCAAAGCCCGAGTGTCTCATAGTGGGAATCCCGCCGAAACTACGTCATAGATACCTGTCCCAACTGCGTTTTTGCCCTGCGAAGCGGCCTACGTGACTCTAACCACATCCGAAACATGATGAAATGTCTAACTTTAGACCCCTGTAACGCGGTAATTCCCCTACGGTTTTGCCTAGTATATAAAGGCTGAATCGACAAATTCGGGGAGAGTTCGCTATTGGTAGTGCTAGAGGAAGGTGCTACGCCTGTGGAGAGAGACTGGTGAAGACATCTTGGTGACGTCAGAGTCTACTGTGAGGCGGCAGGCGGCTACCTTCGGAGCAGTGTTGGGCGAATCAAGAGGACTGCTGCGGCGGGCTGACAGGCGAAGAGGAGGTGCGCGACGGGAGTCGAACCGAAGA
>PNEQ01029722.1:0-13441 GCA_003012365.1 Medauroidea extradentata | reverse complement strand
GGATAAGGTTGTACATTGTCCCTATTTGAAAGCCTGTTGATTGGATATATGACTGAATTTTATTGTGATTTGTAATTTTCAATTAATTGACGGTAGACTTTTTTTGTGCTTTAATTGTCCAAGCAAATTAACGTGTCTGTGACACAGGAGTAATTGTGTGCATAACTAATTGTGTTGTGAGAGTTATAGTTGATTACTGTTTTGTGTAATTCGTAGCTTTGTGAGCTATTAAATACAGTACTTAATTTAACTCTTATTTCCAATTATAAGACCTATATCCCAAAGAACTCATGGGAATTGCCCACATATAAAGTTTTTGTCTTAAACTTGTAACAATATATTAACTAACTGTCCCTTTGCAGCTTCGCCCGCGTGTACTATTGAAAAGAGTCACAAACTGTTTAGTTACATATTAATTGAAGGAGTTACTATATTCTCTGTATATCTTTAAAACAACAAATACAAACAGCTTTGTCGTGTCCACTTCACTGAGCGTGCTTTATCTGCAGGACATCTTTGTTTTAAATTAATCTTTATTTCTCTATAAAATAGCTGCCGGCTGCGGCTTTGCATGCGTAAAATTATGTAATGTAAACAGTAACTCTGGATAAAACATGTGATGAAGGTATTTAACAGCTAGCGTACTCAATAACAGTGAACTATAAATTGTCTTAGCTCAGCGTAAAGAGCGCGCAAAATAAGTTCGTATGATGTCATAGTAATTCCCATTGCAAAATCTTGCACTGGATACGAAACCGTAACCCCACCTCTCCCACACCACAAACTTTATACAATACCTGAGTGAATGCTTAAAGGCAGGCCGTGATAATTATTTTATATGTACAGGCTACAGTCTGAAACAATGTAGCACCCAGCCCACTCTGTGATGCATCACATTTTATAACAAGCTGAGCTTTGGAGTCAAAATTTGCAAGGACCGTGCACTAGTGATGAGCAATTTGAGCTTACAGAAAGCCTCCTCATGGCATGGTAGCCATAACCATTCCACCTCAGATTTAAGAAGTTCATTCATTGGAGAACACACACTAGACATCAGGGATATAACAAACAAAATTAAACATACCCAAAGTACATTGCAGGTTTTTGTGATTGTCGGGTGCCTGTAGACTGTTAAGTGCTCGGATTTGCTCTGGATCTGGTGAAATGCCCTCAGCGGAGAACGTCTGACCCACATACCTCACTTCCGAAACCTTATATTGGAGCTTATCCTGGTTGAACTTGATACCACGGCTGGACACACGTTCCATAACTTGCTGAGTGCACATTATCATGTTCATCTTCTGTTTTGCCTGTGCAAAGGATATCATCAAAGAATGTCACCACTCCAGGAATAGAAGCAAAGTTCTCTTTGATAAACGTCTGGAAATTTTCTGGGGCATTGGCAATGCCATATGGCATGCGTATCTGTAGCACCCAAACAATGTCGAGAAGCAGAACTTGTAGGACGAGTCTTCATCTAGTTGCACTTGGTGGAACCCTTCTTTGAGACCAATCACTGAATGAAATGTTTTACCTGTGAGCTTTTTGGACATTTCTTCTAATGTTGGTATTTCATAGCAGTCTCTAACAACTACCTTATTGAGGTCAGTGGGATCCAAACATAACCTCAACTTCCCAATTGACTTTTCAACAATCAC
Source organism: Medauroidea extradentata (assembly GCA_003012365.1). Taxonomy (NCBI): domain Eukaryota; kingdom Metazoa; phylum Arthropoda; class Insecta; order Phasmatodea; family Phasmatidae; genus Medauroidea; species Medauroidea extradentata. Next base: position 11,783 of record PNEQ01029722.1, on the reverse strand, counting down.
TAGGTTGTTCACCCATGTACTGCCATTGAGCTTGTCAACTTCACAGACAATCCCTTTCTGTTCTAGTCTGTCCAGTTCTTGTTTCAATGCAGACCTGATTGATCTAGGGACTTTCCTTGGAGGCTTAAAAACAGGGTGTCCATGGTCACAAATATTGATTCTACACACTTGTGGGAAGCAGCCAATATCAGTGAAAACTTCACTGTGCTCCTTAAAAAATTTATCCATAGCCTATTCGCAAGCAGACTGAACTCTTTTCACAAGATCAACAGCAACACAAGACTGTAACCCTAACAAGGCCTTTGATGAAACAACACAAATCAACCACCTCCTTGGCTTCAAGAATAGTCCCACCCCAGACATCAATTTTGAGAGATGTTGGCCAAACTTTAAACTGCTTGTCAACCTCCTTGAACAGACTAAATGGCAAAATATTAATTTCTGACCCCGGGTCTAGTTTTATGTTTACTACTTTATCTTCTATCAGTATGTGATCCCGCCACTCGTGAACATGGCTTGTTTTGGACCCTCTAGGATACACAGAATTGACTGTCACAGCATCACAATAAAGATACTCACTAGATGAATGATATATTTCTACCACCTCCCTAACTTTACGAACTCTACACGAGGTAGCAAAGTGATTCATAATGCCACATTATTTTTCCATATGCTGAGCATTGTCTGGCCTTGAACTGAGTTTGGCACCTAGAACAATTGTACTCACTGTTTTCTCTTTGCTTGCTGTCGGGCCTAGGGCGTAATGACTTCTTATCTTTAGTTGATACGAAATGACAGCTAGCACTATCTTGAGGGGAACTCTGGGCTTGAATCTCCTTCGCCTATTGTTGACTTTGTTTCCATCAGACAGTAGTGTGCAGAAACTTTAGTAAGAGTGGATTTTCTAATCTCAGCCAGCCTCAATTTGCTCCCAACACTCACCTGCATGATATTGACCACAATAGTGAATAGCAGGGGGCCCAGCACACTTCTCTGTGACCCTTCCTTCCTGTGACAAAATCTGTCCTACCTGCATCCTCTGTTTCCATTCATGCAGAAAATCCCCAATCCACTTCACCACTCTCTTGTCCTCAAGGAGCATGTCTACTTTTCCAGTGAGCAAACCATGCTGTATCTTATCAAATGCCTTTCTTAAATCTACAAAACAGGCATCCACCTCTTTTCCTTCATCAACTACCTGCACCAAATCCTCCATCAGTCCAGCGAGCTGTGACTACTAAGAGAAGCCTTTCCTAAACCCGTGTAGACTCTCCCGCACCCAATTCCTCTTCTTCACCTGAATGACATGTTGTGCCATCAGCCTCTCAATTACTTTCCCTACACTTGAAATGAGGATGACTGACCTGCAGCTGCCAGGATCCCACTTTTCCTCTCCCTGCTTGCATACTGGCATTACTAGGGCCTCCTTCCAACCTTTTGGTAATCTGTCTTCGTCCAATAACCTTATAAATAATAATTCCAGATACCTACATAACTATCTCCCTTCAAATTTAAGAGCCCCATTTCTTATGCAGTCAGATTGTACTGCCTTTCTACTACTCAAGCCCCTGATTACCCTTTATGTATCTCTCTCATCTATCCTCGACTTACAGCCTGCCCTAATACATTATGGTTTTTCCTTTCCCATTCATCCTTAGCCTCAAATACTGACAGATACTGTGCATGTAACATTTGGTTTTTACAGGTAACTTATTAAGAACATTAGTTCTGTGATTAAAACTAGCAAGTGAACTATATTCAGCATATGTTTTAGTTGAGACTAGTGATTGAGACTGACCAATTTGGGGATAATACAATCCGAACTGCAGAAAGAATTGAGACAGGAAAAGCAGAGGAAGAGAGAGAGAGAGAGAGAGACACAGAGGCAGAAGTATAAGTGGGTAAACTAAGAGCCAGGCTAACAGCACTAGAGAAATTAGTAAAGGTACATAAAGGCAGTGGCGGAGTGGAAGGTGATCAGTATACAGGGCAAGTAGGGCAGTCTGGATCTAGGAGAAAGACTGGAAGGATGTGAAGGGAGGTAATAAGATTCAGAGCAGAGGAGATGTTAGCAAGCAGCAGAAGGAAGGGTGAAGAGAAGAACCAGAGGTGGTATTCTGACACAATTCTATCATTAAGGGGGTGGAGTTGAAGGGAGTTAACAGAGGATGGTTATGGGTCATTCCATGTAAAATCAGTAAGTACACTTTTAACCAAAATTCTGACTCACCATCTAGGATGTTAATTATTTTTTGTTTACAGTTAGTATCAATTGAATGTGTAAAGAAACAAATTTTAAAAGAATTTTTCTAGTGTACAGTTTTTTTTAGATAATAATTATCAAAAACTTCAGAAAAAAAATTTAATTTTTCCACATTTTCATAAATAAAATTAGCGATAATTCTTGAACAGTTGATGCTAGAAACCTGAAACTGGGATCATTTTAAAGTTTTCTAAATGGACTTTCATATAACATTCAACATAGTGGCATTAGAAAAACAAAAACTTTTTACCATTTTACTGATTTTTAAATTTTGGTTTTTTTAAAAAGTGACAGATTTAAAATTTTCAAAAAATTCTCGAATGTTGTTTATATCACATTCTTATTTCACTCTCAAAATATAATTTTTGGATCTGGATGGTATTAGGAGTTATGACTATTTAAAACCATGCATGTACACCAAATCACTGTATGACACTTGTAAATAAAAATCATAAAGCTGCAACTCTTGATCAGATACAGATTTAGAGTCTATGTCCAACTGCTGCAACTGAAGAACATATTCAGACTTGTTTTATTCATGTAACTCCGTAGACGAGCCAGTTCAGACAGGCTCACACATGCTAGTCCGCATCATTACCTCAATACATTTCTTTCAAGTTCGCTCAGTCTGCTGGCAGAGTTTATGCAAGTCAACTTGGCGAGAGTCAACTTATGTACAATTGATTTTAGTGGTATTCTGAGTGTGTATGTGATGATACTTTGTATTCCACTGGAAAGATGAAGATAATGTTTCAATAGTAATTTTTGGGTGATATCAGAACAAATTGTGTGTGAAAACTGATTATATTAGCATTTTTATGGCTATGCCTATGAGCTTAGTTTAAATCCAAGATGGAAAACTGTGATAGGAGGGTGTGTCTATATTGCTTTAACCCACTGCAAAAGCCATACCACTCTTATATTAAATAAAGGGCTAAGAATAGTAAGCCCTAACAGAATTGATGATGGAGCATTTTCATCAATTGCCTACTGTAGCTAAAGTTTGTGATGTGTGTAGAAAAGAACTTGACCAAATTAAAAGTGTTAATGAAGTTAATGACAGTTTAAATGTAAATGTTAAGGCTCACACCAGCTTGGCAGATTCTTTAAACTCTAGAGCAGAAGAGGATGTTATTTTCCCTTCACAAGCTATACGCCCTACAGCCTCTAAACAATTATCTCCAAGAAGTAGGAGAATCTCCGACCAACAAGAATAAAGTTGAGTATAAACAATACTCAACAGAAAAAGTCAAGAAAATAAGTACAGCAATAAAAATATTAGTGAACGCAGATAATTTTAACACTGATCTGGAAGCCAAGGTTGATTAAATTTTATGTAACCTTAAAGATAATTACAAGAGTTGTAACAGCAGAAAAACTAAGATGATGATAATAGCACTTTTGCCAATGGAAACATGGAGTGTACTAAAAACAGTGAGGGTAATTCAAAGCTTCACGTTACATAGTTTCTCAAGTCAGAAAACGTTTGAAAGAAAAGGGAATTGTATCAACTCCAGACCAAAAACCTGGCAAAAGCCTTTCAGCTGAGACAGCAGAAACTATCATACAATTCTATGAAAGGGATGAAGTCAGCAGAGCTATGCCAGGAATGAAAGACTGTTTTTCACTAAAATATTATAATGGGAAAAAAATTCATGTGACTAAACATTTGTTGCTCTGCACTCTAAAAGAGGTTTATGCCTACATCGTGTTCAAAGAAAAGTTTCCAGACAAAGTTGGATTCTCAAAATTTGCAGGGTTGAGGCAAAAAAACTGTATCATAGCAGGTCAGAGCGGTATGCCTACACATGTAGTACCTACGGTACCATGCATCAGAATGTTAAACTGATAATAGAAAATGCAAGATTACCATTAATTACCAATGGAGAAATAAAAACGTACAAAGAATACATGGCAAAGATAATTTGCAATCCAGGAAATATTGATTGTTATTTGGATGAATGTGCTTTCTGCCCCGGAACAGCAGTTCTTAAACAGCTACTTGAAAATACCTTGGAAGAGCAAATAATTGACACAGTCACTTAGCATCAGTGGATTTCTGTTGACAGGTGTAACTTCGAAACACTACAGAAAAATTCCACAGAATTTGTCGACTCTTTTTGTAATACTATTTCCATTTTATTTCGTCATGACTTCATCGGAAAGCAACAAATACAATTCATGAATTGCATAAAAGAAATTGTCTGATTCCCAGTTTGCTGTTGTTTGTGACTTTTCAGAAAATTATTCATTCGTGGTTCAGGATGAGGCTCAGGGATAATGATGGACAAATGACCAAGCAACTGTGCATCCATTTGTAGTGTATTTCAAGGATTCTGACAGTAAAATCCAACACTTAGCTATGTTGTGATTTCTGACTGTCTTGAGCACAACACAGTTGCTGTCTATCTGTTTCAAAAGAAACTTATAGCCTTTTTGAAGCAAAGATTTGAGAAAAACGTATTATTTTTCAGATGGATCTAGCACACAATACAAAAACAAGAAGAGTTTTCTTAATTTGTGGCATCACAAGGAGGACGTCAGCATTCATGCAGCAACAGCACATGTAAAAGGACCATGTGATGGTGTAGGAGGGACAGCCAAGAGGTTGGCAGCATGTGCAACCCTTCAAAAGCCATGTGATAATCAGATAACAACCTCAAGAAAACTGTATGATTGGGCTAAAGATAACATTGTGGGTATTACCTTTACCTTTGCTACACAAGAAGAATAGATCACAACAGAAACATTTTTGACAGACAGATTCAAATATGCTCAAGCGATTCCAGATACCCAGAAACTGTCATGAGATTGTAAACATTACCTACAGTTCAGTTGGATGCCGCTAGAGGCACTGATGTAAATAAGGGACGAGTGGAACATGGAACCTAAAAACAGACTGTAACGGCTTGTTGTGCTCTGAAATAAGTCTTATTATTAAATGAATTCTAACAGGTTATGGGCCAAGAAGAAGTTTTCCCGTGATTAAATGACAGTGTGTTTAAAAGTATCGTGCGCGGCGGTGTCGGGAAAGTGTGTTTGATAGTAGTATGAAGCAATATCTCTGAGGTTGTTTTGTATTGGAGTCAGTAACATGGCGGCGGGTTTGCCCTCAACGCACTACCCACAGTTGACAGATACGAACTTCAAGAATTGGAAGTTCCGTGTTTTGTCACTACTAGACGAAAAAGAAGTGAGATGGGTAGTAGATGTGGAAGATAAAACAGGACTGGCGGAAAAAGAGTTGGAGAAGTTTAACACAGCGGATAAGAAGGCCAAGAATCTTATCATAAATTGTGTGACCAATCGTCACATTGACTATGTCAGAGATGGCAAAACAGCTGCGGACATGCTTACAGTTTTAAGCAAGATATTTCAGAGGAAGAGCACCATCTCAAAATTGCTAGTAAGAAAGAAGTTGCTAACATTGAAGTGCAACACATCTCTACAGGAACACTTCAATAAATTTGAAAGCTTAATTCGTGATCTGGAGGGAATGGGGTCAACTCTGGATCAAGATGACAGAGTCTGCCATCTACTTCTCACCACGTCCGAACGATATGAGAATGTGATCACAGTACACTGGAAACAATGGATACGGACTTGACAGTGGACTTCGTGAAGTCAAGGTTACTTGATGCAGAGTTAAAAATGACTCTCATGCAAGCAAGAAGATACAAGCAAAGAATCATCTTTTTTTTCTTCAAGACCACAGAGAAGGTGTTTTGGATGCGGAGATACGCGTCATGTTGTTGCAGAGTGCCCTAAAGCAGAAAATCACAGAGATGTTTTCCGTGGTAGAGGAAACTGAAACTATCTATGATTAAATCAGAGATATAGTAGTCGAAGTAGTGGAGGACACAAGTCAAGCTACATGTGCTCAGAAGATGCAGAAGTTACATTTGTTGCCACTACGGAAAAAGAAAAGGCAGCCCTTGCTGAAGATAACTAGGGAATGCGGATGAAATTACTTTCATTTTAGATTCAGGGTGCACCGACCACCTTATGATGCCAAGTATGATGTCGTACATGACCAACATTGAAGACATGGAGAGGCCGATCAGGACTAAGGTAGCAAATGGGGAAGAGTTGACAGCCAAACAAAGAGGGACACTAAGAGTGTGCAAAGGTGATGTAAAAATAAAATTGGAAGCCCTCATAGTACCAAGTCTTACATTCAATCTGCTGTCAGTTAAGAAAGTCGTCAACTCTGGGAAACAAATTATTTTCAATAATACCAAGGCAGAAATAGTTGATGATAGTGGCCTGAACATTGAGTGTTGTGCATCGGGAAAGCTTAATGTGACAGTGTTTTCCCTTCATAAAGTAGAACTTTGCTGCTCGGTGAATGTGGAAGATCTGTGGCATAGGCGACTTGGTCACCTGAATCCCCAGAGCTTGAGATTGATGGGATTGTCTTACTCCAACAAAGTGTGTGACTCATGCCGGCAAGGGAAAGCTCATCGGCTACCTTTTCCTAGGAGCACATCACCCAGGTCTAACAGGATTGGAGAATTGCTGCTCACAGATGTAGGTGGTCCATTTGCCACCCCTACAACCGACGGTGAGCGATTCTATCAAACCATTACAGATGACTTTTCACTCTTCTGTGTTGTATACCTAATGAAGACAACAGATGATGCCGCAGGAAATCTCATAGACTTTATAAGACGTTTGGAAAAACAGTTAGGAGAAAAGTGCACAAGTCGTGTGATGTGCGACAACGGAAGAGAGTTCTCGTCAAAGAAATTGAAGGCATTCTGTACTGAGAATGGCATCCAGTTGGAGTATACTGCTCCATACTCCCCACAAATGAATGGAGTAAGTGAGCGGCTAAACAAAACATTACTAGACAAAGTGGGAACAATGTTCACAGAAACAAATCTGCCGAAACACCTGTGTGGGGAAGCTATATGTACTGCAGCTTATTAGCTCAACCGGTCCCCTACTGCAGCATGTGAAGGAGGAATTCCTGCCCAGCTCTTTTTGAGAAAAGTTGACCTCACAAAAATGAAAATTTTTGGAAGCAAAGCGTGGACAATGAAATTTCCACAGAAAGACAAGCTGAAAAACAGAGCTAAACCAACCAGAATGGTTGGTAATAGCCCTAACAGTTATAGGGTTTGGGACCCTGTTACAGGCAATGTACAAGTGTCAAGAGACATTACATTTGATGAGACTGATGTGTGGTATGAGGAGCAGAACACCCCAGCTACACCAAACGTTAATATCAGTTATGATGGTGCCAAGGGGCGTGAAGAAATCACCACCATAGAACAAGTCCCTACAAGTGACGAAAGAAATAAAGAAAGTGAAGACGAAGCCAACATAGAAAAGACCACTACAACTGCCGAAAGTGACGAAGAATTTCACAGATTTGATAATCAGAATGAAGAGTTATCCCTTACAAGATCTAAGAGAAAAGTAGAAAAACCAAAATCCCTGGAAGACTATTGAACTTTATGTGGCGTACTCTCTAGTGAGCGAATGCGACCCACAAAGCTATGAAGAAGCAGTGCAAGAAAGTGAAGAATGGAGGACAGCAATCAAAAAAGGAACTAGAAGCACACAAAAAGTTTCAAACGTGGATAACAGCAGACTCACCATAGAACGTTAAACTGATTGAGACGAAATGGGTGTTCCTCACCAAAGCAGACGGAACTAAGAAGGCCAGGTTAGTGGCAAAAGGGTTTCAAACGGACAGAAGTGAACTAGTGTATGCGCCTGTTGCCAAGTTGTCCACCATCAGGTTAGCCCTGTCATATTCACTTCAGAAAGATTGGTGTGTTAAGCAGATGGATGTTCCAACAGCTTTTTTGAATGGAATATTAGACTCGGAGGTGTACATTTTTCAGCCAAAAGGAGTAAAAAAGGGAAAGAAAATTCTAAAGCTTCAACGAGCTCTATATGGACTTTGTGAGTCTCCCAGATGCTGGAACCGATGCTTCAACCAGTTTGCAACAAAAAATAATCTCAGGAGGTCAAGTTTTGATGTCTGTCTGTATGTTGGTGATATGACTTATGGTTAGTTATATGGGTAGATGACATTCTCTTGATAGGTGATGCAACTAGAATCAAACAGCTCTCAGAAAAACTGACAGAAGAATTCAGTGCAATAGATGTTGAACTGCAGTGCTTCATTGGAACAGAGTTCACAATAGATGAAAACAGGATTGAACTGACCCAACATAAGCTCATTGACAAGATGTTAAAGAGATTTAACCTGGAAAGATGCAAAGGATCTCCATCTCCAATGGAAAACAGACCTGAACTCAGCGAAGAAGACAGGGTGATAGATGTGCCGTATCGAGAACTGGTCGGTAGCTTGACATACTTATCCCAGGTCAGTAGACCTGATATCGCATTTGCCACTGCGTATTTGAGTCGTTTTCTTGATCGCCCAACTAGAGCATTATGGAACACAGCAAAGAGAGTGCTCCGATATGTGAAGGGTACCAGTGCGAAGAAATTATGTACCAGAAAAGCCCGGATCAGTGTTCTCAGATCACCACATTTGCAGATGCAGACTGGGGTAGCGACAAGACGGACCGCAAGAGTGTAAGCGGGATGGCCTCTTTCCACTGTGGCAACCTGGTGTCCTGGTGCTCTAAGAAACAACCAGTTGTTGCTCTGAGCTCAGCGGAGGCTGAGTATACTTTATGCAGTGTGGCAGCCTCAGACTTGCTGTACTTGAAAGGACTCCTGTCAGAGCTTTTGGGTGAAACAAGAGAAGTGGAGGGCTTTCTTATGGTCGACAATCAGGGGGCAATTCATATGATAAAAAACTATGAGAACACTAAACGTTCTAAGCACACAGACATAAAATTTCACTTCTTAAAAGACATTGTTGATAAACTACTGATTAAGGTCAAATATGTGGAGTCAAGTAAAAATGTGGCAGACATATTTAAAAAACCACTAAGGCGCTGCTAAATTCTGTATGTACAGAGAAATGTTGTGTCGGAGATAATGTGTGATATGCACTGATTCTTGTCTGTGTTGTGTGTATTACTAATTTGTAAGGACTTTTCGATTTCTCTTGTGCAATTTCAAATTATGTTTTGTCTCTTACAGCAAGACTTGACATGTAATTGTGTTGTACAAATGTAGTACACTCGAGACTTGAAATCGACCGGGGGTGTCACGAGATTGTAACCATTACCTACAGTTCAGTTGGATGCCGCTAGAGGCACTGATGTAAATAAGGAACGAGTGGAACATGGAACCTAAAAACGGACTGTAACGGCTTGTTGTGCTCTGAAATAAGTCTTATTATTAAATGAATTCTAACAGAAACTACATGCTTTTCTACTATTAGAAGGAAAAATGAAAGTTTTGGCAAAACATTATTCCTTTGCTGAAACTGGACTCACATTTTCTGTGACATCTCAAAACATAATGGTTCTTGATGAAATAAGTAGTTATATTGTAGCTGTCTACAGTAACAGGTGCTGGTTAGCTTATGTTCTGGCAAAAGACAAAGAGGCTGACAAAGTAAAATTGACATTTCTTCACCTGGCAGGACCATCTCCATCTTTCTCTTATTCCAAAACATCTGATGTTCTGTGGATACCATCAGTAGACATTCTGTGCAAGGTCAACCCAGTGACTCCAACGAGACGTACATACAATCCCCCCAACAATGAAATTAAAATATAATTGAAATCTTTCAACAATACTCAGTGTTTGAGAGAGGCACTTCACATAATTCCAGACTGTCTAACTTATATCACTGGCAGTTCTGCAGCTTAATGTAATGGTAAGTAGCTAACTAAATAATACATCATTTATTTCACATAAAAGACAATTGTAACATTTTAAAGCATTTATAATGTACATAACTTGCTAAATTACAATAAGTAACAGTTCACACAATGTCTGACCTCATAACTAATAATCCCATACAGATCCCAAAATTACATTTTGAGAGTGAAATAGGAATGATACTGTTGAAATAATTACGGCATGGTTTTGTAGCACGAGTTTTATTGCACCTTCTGTTATTTATCTACTTGCACACTTCACAGAAAAATCAACACGACACCATGTTGTCTTAACACTACTCTTTTGTTTTTATTTTATAGTGTAAAACAAAACAGAGTGAAAACTACAGTACACACGAAATGTTAGAATTATAACTTGATTAATACTTTAACAGATACAAACAACATTTGAGAATTTTTTCAAATATTTAAATTTATCACTTTTTACAAAAACCAAAATTTAATATCTGTAAAAACAGTAAAAATTTTTTTTCTAATGCCGAAGTGTTGCATGCCATATGAAAGCCCATTCAATAAGCTTTACAATGAACTCAGTTTCAGATTTCTAGCATCAACCGTTCAAGACTTACAGCCAATTTTGTAAATGAAAATGTGATGCCATCTCTTAAGTATATATTAATTAAGGAATAATAAACAGTCTTCAATCTTCTTGAAAGTAAGGTTGACCAAGGGACTGTACAGAGGGAGAGGGTACAACCAAGTGAAGGTCCACAGAGTTTGGGGGAGGAGGGAGGGGGGAAACAGTCCATGTTGGTGACAACGGTGAAAGAATGGAATGTCTTGCAGGAAAACCTGGTGACGGAGAGGAGTGCTAATGGGTTCATGAAGGCTTTCGAGAAGTTGTTGAAGTGAGACGAGATGGGGTACAGACCTGCCACCGGGCGTCAACCCAACTGCAGGTTATATTATTAATTAGGGCCAAATCGTACAAATATTGCTAACTATTGTTAATTTCTTAATGCTACTACCATTTTCGGGGTTCCAATCTTACTTTACCTTTAAAATTGGGTCTGGAAGGCCCCAAAATTTCAATTCCATCTTTTCCTGTGTAGGATAACCAAGAAAATCACTTTTGCATTCCGGCGACTTCTTCTCAAAAAAGATATTCGTTTCGCGTGAAACAAGAACATTTTCAACTTCAGTGTGTATACTTGAATTGGTAACAACGCGCTGCTTTTTATGTACTGAAACCGAAGAACTATCTGACTTTTTTCTCTTTAATACTGACTTTTTAAACGGAAATTTACCATCAAGAGACATCTGTGTTACTCAATGCCGCAATAAAGTGCACAAAAATTAATGTAATACAACTTTCTGCGTAATTATTTTCACTTTGCTTGGCATTTCATTCAAAAATTATAATTCCCTCCACACAAATTTCGTTCCAATCCAATTGCAAAACAAAACACAGACCATAGACAAAAGGTTTCACTAGATCGGCATCTCTTATATTAATATTTTTGACTAACTACGACGACCAAAGATGTTAGAAGGATCGAGTACGACATACGACAACAAAGCCATGCGCCCGGGGAGGGGGGGGGCGATTAAATATCGCTTTTGAGAGGTGCAGCGCAAAATTTGCACTTGCGCTGCGTTGCTTTGGTATTAAATATACAAATACGCAGGTGCAAGTGGTCACGTGACGGCGCAAAGTGCCTGAAAATCTGCGACTAGCAAATGGCTCGACGCAAGTATATCTGCGCCCTTCGCGCATGCGCATTGGACAATTTTCG
>PNEQ01029721.1:0-37872 GCA_003012365.1 Medauroidea extradentata | reverse complement strand
TATAAATCATCATTTTACAGACGCATGCATGAGCTTAAGTTACTGATGAAGATGATGTTTTTAGGAAATACAGTACAAGCTCTTTTGCTACCACCAGAGCCATCTACTGAGATCCACGAGCACTATAGGCAAGGACTCACGAACATACCCGAAGGAAGAAGGTTACAATTTTAAATTTACAGCGAATAATTTCGCACCGCCAGTAGCCCTAAAGTCACTAGCCCTAAAGTCAGTAGCCCTAAAGTCACTAGCCCTAACGTCAGTAGCCCTAAAGTCACTAGCCCTAAAGTCAGTAGCCCTAAAGTCATTTGCCCTAAAGTCAGTAGCCCTAAAGTCACTAGCCCTAAAGTCACTAGCCCTAAAGTCAGTAGCCCTAAAGTCATTTGCCCTAAAGTCAGTAGCCCTAAAGTCAGTAGCCCTAAAGTCACTAGCCCTAAAATTATTTTAGGGCTAGTGACTTTAGGGCTAGTGATTTTAGGGCTACTGACGTGTACCCGAGTATTACACTAACCACATTTCTAAGTTAGAGACAGAGCATCTTAATTTACTGAAATTAGCTAAAGAACAAATGACTACTGTTAGATCTACAATGCAAACAGTCAACCACACTACTAAATACTATAGAAAATGAGAAAATATTGTTGTCAGGATTGAAATCCATGCAAAATTCTGTAAATCAAAATGATTTTATAATTTCCCAAATGTTTGACAAGGTAACACTAAGAATAACTAATAATGCACACATTAATAAATTAACTAGACTTATTAAAGAATTGTTAAGACAATATAACTTGCTGATAGATGCAATTGTGAATGCTCAAATGGGACTGCTGCAACCTTACATCATCTCCCCCACCCAAATCATCCATCACCTGAGTCAGGTTAGTTCAGAAGATAACTCGAAAGTAACCTTTCCCTTCCCGTTGAGTGTCACTTCTGGGCATACACTAATGAAAATAATGGACTTGGATACATACATTCACAAAAATTTCCTCGGGCACGTAGTAAGCATACCACTAGTAGAACAGTTCACGTTCACTGGATGTAAAATGTGGCCTTTACCCATGCCAGTTGGTAATACTCAGGAGAAGTTCATTTTTACTAAACCTAATAAAGAATACTTGTTAGTAGATGAGTCAATGTTATATTATGTCATGATGACGGACTTAGCTTATAGTGGATGTAAGGTAGTTACCCCAGAGTGGAAAATATGTAAACAGAATACAGCCATATTTAACTTACATGGTCAAGAAGGGTGCGAAGCTAAACTGCTTCGGTATGTTAAACAAATTCCTGAGGATTGTGCACGGCAGCTTGCTGAAGTAAAAGAAACTGTGTGGACTTTACTGAAGGATAATGAGTGGCTGTTCGTGGCACCACACAGTGAAAAGTTAAATGTAATTTATAAAGGACAAGAGTCAGGAACAATCACTGTGTCTGGTACTGGTCGTGTAGTAATTAAAGTACACTGCAAATGTTATGGTGAAAATGTAATTCTATTCAGTAAAAGCGTCATTACTAAAAACATAAGTAACCACGATGTGATTCCCCTATGGCTATGGAATACGATTGTTGTTTGGTAAATGGACAAACTGTGATTCTAGATATGATTACTTTTAAGCTGCCATTAACTAATAATGTTCATAATTTAGACGATTTGAAAACGGCCAGCCACAAATTAGATGAGGTAGATACGGCTGTACGAAACGAAAAGTGGAAGTTATTCCACTCTGATTCTGTACACACGGTATCATGGACCACTTATGTATTAATCATTGTTATATTATTTGTAATCATAATATGTTGCTGTAAGGGTAAATGCGGAAAGTTAATTAAGTGGTCCACTATCACAAACTGCTGTTGCAAACATAACTGTTTTAGGCCACTATAGTTAATAATGTAAATCGTGCGTTGGATGCAATATACTCCCCTACGATTACTTGGTCCCGTAGATAACGGGAACAATCCGTTGATGATACAGAGTTAGAAGTGTTACAGACTAGAAGGGCGGACTCTCCTAGAGCTTCCCGACCCAGGTAAATGTGAAGTCATGCACCACATTACTCCACTCTTAAGGTGGGAGGAGTATGTTGTGCCCCAACATTGTTATTAAGGTAATTGAATATGAATTATACTTTATTTCTTATTACAGCTATAGCAAAACTTGTGCTAGGAACCGATAGTGTCGTAAAAGTACAAAGGGAAGGAAACATACACTTGTAGAGTGGGCGGCCTGATGCAGTCAAGGTTGTTTGCTGTGATTCATTATCTGTATTCAGTATAAACTAAATGTGTGCTGATCACAGGCTCACTCTGGGCAAACATGTTATTGTGTTGTGAACCTGTATTTCGTGTCTGACTCGGAAGAAGAGTCATTGTATATTTCTTCAGAAATGAGAGATCACGAGGTAGTCCAAATGACATTGGAGGTCAGGAGTTGGTCCACGTGACTGGGAACTGGGGTCAGATCCCGAGGTTGGGTAGGCACACGTGCCTCCCGGGAGGGCAGAAGTGATTGTACAGAGCGAGTAGCAAGAAGTGTAAAGGTCTATGTAATGTAAGAGAATGACAATAAATGGTTATCTGACTGTACGCCGTGGATATCAATTCTTTGCTGCATACAGAAGCCCCATGCTACGTTCCTGAACAGGAACCAACTAATTCTCTTTCTTATAATTCTGTGCTACTAATAACAGTCTGAGGAGTGGGTCCCGGGCAAGAAATCCCGGGGCACAACACGTACAATAACACCTGCAGCCAAAAGTATGTATATTATTTTGCGAAAAGAAGCCTCCAACATAAGGTGAAGAGCAACAAAAATAGTGCTCCTTCACAGGAATGTTATCAGATGAGGTTTACTTGAATGAATGTGAAACTATAACAGAATGCTCTTAATATTTTTATGGTCGACTTTGCTACAGAACCTAACGTTTTATTTTAACACAGAGTAGGAAGTAGGAATAACCGCTTAAAGTAATTGCAATATATATATATATATATATATATATATATATATATATATATATATATATCCATTTTAATAAGTGTACAAGAAATAATCCCAGAATACTAACGAATAAGGTAAATTAATGTAAGTATATTTGCTCTTTGCTTAGCAACCATGCAAGTAAGTTTTGATGCAAGTCCCGAGACATATCATGCACACCTGTCGTGCACACAAACTTCAATAATGTGTAGTCATACCAGCGTACCAATTCAAAGTCAAAGTTATTTGTGACCGAACCTATGAGAGCTAAACCAGAGACTGTTAACTCCCAAGAAATGACGTCTCACATGAATGCTACAGAATGTTTCTAAATTGTGTCCCACACAAAGTAATTCATAAGCACCAACAACAGCCATTGGTAGTTTTTGAATGCATAGTGAAATAAACCAATAAAACATGTCAACACGAAACCATGTGGTTTCATAATCACTACAGTTACAAAAGCAAACAACACATAAATTCTTCTTATAATTTTGTGCATCTATACTAAGGGTTAAAAACACATAGTTTGTTTAATGCTAAAAGTAACTCACGTTATGGCAACTTGACTCTTTTGTAGCCATGGAAATATTGCCAGCCCAAGGAACACTGTTTTGTTATTTATATTTGTGTCCAAGTATTTTAGTGCATATATAATTATGCTAAAAATTGTAACGGTATATGTCATTTTTGTTTGAAGTGGTCACAACACCATGACACGTAACTCATGCTACTTTATATCACGCCAATTTTCAGCAAGGAACAGTTTTCATGAGTCACTTTAAATAAGGCTAAAAGACGTTCCACGAGGCATTTCTGGCTTTGTCAGTTTAATCCACCACATATGTTACATGAAAGTTAAAACAAAAACGACCACATGAACATTGCATGTGGACAGGGTATTTGCCACCTTTGACCAACCATCACATTCTGCAGTCTTGACTCAGTGGGCATAGGGTGTGCACACACATCACTCGTAAAGGTCTTCAAACTTGCAATCTCATACACTCACTGCAATAGTAACTTATAAATTCAGGAACCTTTGAATAATATTTGCACCATAACGATCACAACCCTCCTTTGTTGCCTCTCAGGCCTAGAAGTTCAATTTATACAATGTAACTTTTCACTTCAGTTATGTGATCATTCCCTTCTGCTTCAGACTGATCAGCTATACCAGCTAGATGGGTCAGACCCAGTACCCAATTATGTATGATGGTTAGTGTAGTTATGTATGACAGTTAGTGCAATTCTTTAACTTACCCACACGTGTGATTTCTTGGAGCCACAAAATGTAAGTTTTTTAGACACTCCTGCATTCTCTAGAGCACTCCGACGTAACCACACCGGCTATATTTTTTAGTGTTATGAACTGTGTTGTATAGTAGGCTTGTGGGATGACCTTTAACAAACCCATATCAACAGAAACCATTTTCATTGTGCAATGAGGCGTAAGGGAGCCTATAATACCATCAACAACGTAGCCATGCTGAACGATTATAATCACCAACCCATCTAAGTGAGGAGACAGCCACACAGTTGTCAACCACCTCTGAGATCGCAACAGTCCCACAACTGCTGGGCAAATTCAACACCAGCATTGATGGACTGGCTGCCTTAATGGGCAAGCAAACAGATTTAAGGAATGATATCCTTTATTGGATTACTACACAATGAAAATTTTTGTTGAGTCATTCATCTGGAAAATACCCTGTTCTGGTTACAGGGGCGTTGCACTCCTTCTCACACTACAACAGGTCACATTATTTTGTAATTTTGACAGAGTATTGCATTTTTATATAATAATTACTGAGGGTTAATTTGATGTAAGGATGTCATAAACACTTCTCTTGGAGAACAAAGCCATGTTAAGTTAATTGAGGAATTTTTAAATTTTAATAGCTGTGCCATCGTAAAAGTAAAACATTCTGCTAGGGCTTACTGCACAAAAGTAGTGTGCTGTTAGGGGCAATGTGAACTAGAGAAGTACTCAAATGTTGTTAATAACATTTAAGAGAGCCTAAACTGAAACCAACATATAAATCCATAATGGTGTGATGGTGTGGATAAACCATAATACTACACACCCCTGCAAATGGATTACGTAATCCTTTTTACACTAATGAGGTGTACCATCACCACTCCATCATCGGGGCTAACCTCGACTAATGGTGATGGTAACTAACAAATACACAGGAACAAAACGTGGGTTGCGACTCCCTATTATTCGCAAGAACGCCTAGGCAAGGATTTAACCTCAATCCAAACAAAGGTAGAACTCATCATAACCTCAACGTAGCAGAATAGCAATATCAGTTAATAATCAGCAAATGCTGCAGGCAAAATCAAACTTATATTGCAATCAAAGAGGTGATCTATTGAATAAGCTTCAAAGAAAACACAGCAAATTTCGAGGATCAATCACAACAGCGAATTATTGATAAACCAAAACATAACAAAGTTGAACATAACCATAAACAAACTCATTAAATAAATTGCTAACATGAATCAAAACATTAGAAATTACAATACAAAAAGGATAATTACACTAACATTAAATTCACAAAATACTGTTAACAGGCATGCAAATGGAACATATTTTAATATGAACAATATGGAACATTAAGAAGCCCTAGTCGAGAATCCTGAAAAGGGTGTAGCAAAGACAATAACGTATACTAAACATCTGTTGGCCCTATCCTTATAGCGAACTAACTCACACAACATATGCTAACTGAGTTCCAGTCCTCAGCAGCCAACCCTAACATAAATCGTATGGACACACGCCCCTCAATACAATTACATAAAACTCAGTGGACACTCGCCTCTACACATGACCACAAACTCGAGCATAACCTCCCTCATAGAATGCACACATTAACTAACCCTAACACAGTCTCATAAGCGGGCACATAAGGTGTATAAGAAACATCATACCTCATTATTTATCTGCCATTATTTACATTCTCTGTCTGTCAAAGTCTAACCTTCAAATTACACGCCTACAGAAATTACTTAATAAGCAAACAAAACTAAACTATAGAATTTACATGTCTGCCTCTCTCTCTCTCTCTGGATATTACAAATTTACTGAAACTTAAACATTGAAAATCCTGATCGTGAAAGTTACCCGAGTTACTGACCAAAAGTGAAAAACAACAAGCAGCAAGACACGAACGAAACACTAGGACTTGGGCCATTATGCTAAAGGACTCCAACTCAAGGAAAATAAAAATAAACTAAACAGGCTCCGAAAATTAATCAATTACAAGTCCTGTAGCATAACAACCCATTCCACATTTGCAATGATGATAGACAATAGTAACACTTACATTTTACTGGAAGCCGACTGAACGCACATACAAGAATTCAAGGATATAAATACAAGAAGCGAGCATTAATATAATCACAGAAATAGTCCACCCAACATGGCGGAGCAACTATAACAAGTTAAATTACAATGAAATAATTATTACCATTAAACCTGAAATTACACAAGAAAAATACAACTCGCTACATAATTACATATAAATGTCTTTTCTTGAATTCCCAAATTTACAGGAAATTTACTTATTACAACTCTCGACAATATTTCTTGAGGTTCAGAATGTGTCACTGGAGCGCGCTAGTGTAGCGCGAAGCTAGCTGCACTGTCTGCACCTGTGTCTCTGCTTAGTTCATGTGTTTATATACGGTGTTGTAAAATATACCAAACCACAACAAATGGAATATAAGGTATGTGAGAGTTTCTGAATAAGTGGAAATGTTCCAAATATAGCTGCAGAGAAAAAAATATATTAATGGCTGATATCTTGCAATGTCTGAACTGTCTCGGGCTTTTACAAATGACGTCGTTTACTGACACGGTCGGTACAATGCCACTGTCAACTTGCACAAATACATAACTGACAATCTGCTAAGTCTCGTAAAGATACATTTCGGGTAGAATCTTTACATAATTCGTGAAAGGTAGTGCGGGCCACAGAACAGAGGAATTATAAAGATATAAATGTTCTATTGCAATATTGATAAAAAGTTGTATTGTGACATTGAACGGGTCTTCCGACCGATTCGTGTTTAGTGCTAGGAGTGAGCTTGGGAGGTGATGAGGCTTTGTGATGAGGCTTTAGCCTGGGATTAGGGTAGTCCCAGTCTGGAAGTAGTATATTCTCTCCACCCCTTCTCTCTCACTCTCTCTATCCCTCCCTCTCTTCTCCTGTGTCGGGTGTGCCACAGTCGTTCTCAATTTAACGGCAGTACCTTCTGCTTGAGTGGCCATCGAGCAGATTGGACGGCAGTGGAGAGCGGGGGTGGGCTCTCGGCTGGAAGGGGGAGAAGAGTAGGGTGGGGGGAAGTCGGCTTGACGGAGTCGAGCGTACAGGGCCTCGTTCATTGCTGTGCTAGCTCTGGTGAGTGTCATATGTCGCAAAACGCGGATGCATCATATGCGTTGGAATGAAAACTGCCTGGTTTTGCTTGTCGACTTCAACCGTGTGGAGGGGCAGCTGACCAACTTCAGAGTGACGAATTCTCTGGTTGAAAGTTTCTTGCTGAGGGTAGGAAAATCCAGAGCGTCACAAATAAACGTGGCTTTCGTGAGTTTCAAAAGCGAGTCCACGCCTAGAATTGACAAGGGAGAGGACGACACAAGTTATGTTGCGGTGAACCCCCATTTAGTTCGCCCCTTTTGATTGGAGCTGTCATTCCTCTATGAAATTCTGGGATGAAGATTCTCATTTGATAGAGGTGTTTACTCGTCTTTACGCTACATTTTATTAGCAACCACGCGAAGATTCTAAAACTTTAGTCTTGTAAAGTCGTGACTTAATGGATAATTCCCAAGCAGGACACCCTTCAAACTGGAGTGTTGCGGAATTAGGTGTATAGTGAATGAGCGCTCAGGTTTTACAATAAAATGGGCCAAGAAAGAGTAATGTTGATTTTGATTAAATTTAACTCACGAAAGTGAATTATAGCAGGAGGATTCTTAAGTTAGTTTGTTTTGATGTGTGCAAAGGTTGAGTAAAATATTGGTTATTGTAAAAAAAAGCTGTAAGAGGGTATTGAATGTGTATAAATTCCATCTTGTTCAGAATTCTCGTTTTCTCACTATGCAACTAGTCACAATGCCTATAAGGATACGTGTAACAAAATAACACCACACAGAGGAGGTTTTTATTTGAGAGTTGATAAATTGTGCCTAATGTTAATTGAAGATTGGAGCAATATCACTGTGCCGCTTTGCTCTGGTGGAGTGGTTGCTTTTTGTAAATATGAGTTAAATGAAAAACCGAGAAATTAAGGTCTCTTCGTGATGATCTGTAGTTTCGTAATACTACAGGTGTTGGCTTGGCAATCATGGCGGAGCCTTCAGACTTTTTGTATCGCCCGGGTACAGCCGATTTGCAATTGTATTTGTCGGAACGAGCAATACAGTAAGGAGAAGAAGAGGCGGAAATTACTTTGCGAGAGCGTGCCTTAATTTGGATTAAAGAAACAGAGAGGGAGAGTAAACAGGATATCGCGCAAGCTTTGAAGGGAAGCGTAAAATTAAAAGAGGAGAATAAACGGATTAGAAACATTTTGAGTAATTTTTTTCCTGTTGTGGAAGGTGATATAGACACTGCATTGAATTTAATTATATGCTTGCAAAAGATTGCGGCTTTGCGACTAGTATCAGAAAGGATCGAATGTAAAATGTTTTTGTCCATATGCGCAGGCTCTAACAGAAACTTTATCTGAAGGAGAAAGGGGAAGCATTGAGATTTTCATGCAGCGCATGCGAGCGAGCATTTGTTACCCTAGAGTGTTGCGACAGTGCATTAAGAAATGTGTGTATAGGCTTCAAGGGCCGAACGAGTCATATGGAAAGTTCGTAGAGTCCGTAATTGATTAGCATTCTACCTTGGAAGAAAACCAACTCGTTAGCTTGTTGTTAGATAATATGATGCCCGCAACTAGAAAGGAGTGTGGTATGGGTCTCATTCCTGTCACATTAGTAGAATTACGACGTCTAGCTGTCGAAATTCAGGGTAGGGAAGAACAGACAAATGAGTATCTGAAGGAATTTCCAAAACAAAAAGAGAAAATAAAGAGTGCAGTAAAAGGGAGAGAACTATGAGCGTAGAACCTCAAGGCCAAATGGGACAGAAATGTAATCATAGGGCGGGAGTAGTGAGGGCCAGCAGAGAAAGAGATAAGCTGGAAAGATTAGGCCGGTGCGCTAAGTGCGGACTCAGCGGTCATTGGATTGTGGGGTGCCGTAGGCCTGTAACAAATTAGTGTGAGAGTAAATGTTTTGTGTGCGGGAAAGCAGGACACCTTAGGTACAATTGTCCGGGAAACTCACGAGGGCCCGGGATAGGCGCCTGTCCCAAACCTGGAAACAAGGAAATGCGTGCTCAAGAAAGCAAAAGGGAATAAAAGAGGGAGGTAATTTGGTGGTTGTAGAATGTTACGGCATGTGTGAGCTAGCTTTACTGGACTCGGGTTCTTCTCGTAGATTAGTATCACGATCATGGTGGCACCTTCTGTGCAGAGAAAATAAGTTCTTACAAAAACATTTTGAACAAAATAGTCAAAAAAAATTTTTATTGGCTGATGGTACTCTGAGAGAAAGTAAAGGCAAAATTACTCTGCATTGTAAAATTTCGGGATTGTCTTGGGACTTAACGTTTTATGTGGTTCCTACGTTGTGTGTACAAAATGTACTAATTTTGGATTTTTCGTATCTGGCACAAGCAAAATTAAATTTTGATAAGGGCTTTTTGACCTTTGCCTTTAGCGAAAAAGTTACAGTGAAGTTGGTGAGAGGGAGTTACAAAAAAGGAGTTTGAAGTATGACAAATTATGCACACTCCAGGGAAATTCAAATGTTACTAGGGGAATTTAGAGATGTAATCACAGGCAAAATAGGGCAGTGTGAACTGCTTCCTTATAAATTTCGAGTAACAGATGAAACTCCATTTAAGTGCAAACCATTTCAGTGTTCGCCTATAAAATTGAAATATTTCAGGGAAAAATTGATAAACTACTGAAAGCAGGGGTTATAGTTCCATCCTAGTCATAGTTTTCATCACCCGGGATTTTAGTAAATAAGCTAGGTAGCAGGGAATTCAGGTTAGTGATAAATCACGTAAAGTTAAATAGTAGAGTTCCACTACATCCCTTTCCTCTGCCTACCGAAGAGGGAGCATTACAACATTTAGGAAATGCCAAAATACTTTTCACCTTAGACTTAAAAAGTAGTTTTTTCAAGTGTGATTGCACAATGACTGTAGGAAGTATACAGCTATTAGCACTACATGGGCGCAATATGAGTTCACATGTGCATCCACGGGAACAAATTTCGGCGTCAAGCTTTAGATTGAGTTTTGGATCAAGTACTGTGAATATAAATATAAATTTGTGTTGCATTTCATTGATGACGTAATTATCTATAGTGAAACATGGGAGGAACACTTGGAACACATAAGGAGAGTATTGTTAAAGTTATGTGAAATGGGCCTGATGATTAACCCTACGAAAATTTTGATAAGAAAAGAAGCTGTGAAGTTCCTGGGCTATAGAGAAATTACGAGTAGATTCTGAAAAAATAAAGCCTTTAGTGGAATTTCCTCGCCCCAAGATGTTGAGCGGCATCCAAAAATTTCTTGGGATGGTAGGATACTATGCCCGGTTCATCCCTGGGTAGTCAGAAATTAATGAACCTTTAAGTAGATTAAAAAAGAAAGGGGTTGAGTTTGCATGGGAGCCTGAACAGGAGAAAACCTTTAAACTGTTGAAAAAAATTCTGTGTGAGGAACCAGTTTTATATTTGCCCAACTTCAATGAAAGCTTTAGTTTGCATGTTGATGTGGTGGCAATACTCTTTGGAGAAGGGTTAAGTGAGACAGAAAAGACTACACGGCAGTTGAGACAGATAGCATTTGCGAGTAAATCTTTAAGCAATTGTGAACGTCGCTTAAGCACATATGAGAAAGAATGTTTAGCTTGCCTGTTTGGGATGGAAAGGTTTCAGAGTTTCCTGGAAGGGATGGAATTTTATGTATATACGGATAACCAAGCTATATCTTGGATCTTAGGTCACCCGAATCAGCTGGGTGCTGTGCTTAGATCGCTTTAGATATAAAATACACCACGTAAAAGGGGTAGCCAATCCTGCAGCAGATGCACTCTCAAGAATGTATGACGAGGAGAATTTTTATTAGATTGAACATCAAGATGGAAGCGACTTAATAAATTCAATATTATTTTGTTCTGAATCTTTTGAGTCTATAAAAAGGTTCCAACTGGAAGAAGATAGGTGCAGGCAAATAATTTAAGAGTTGAATACGGGGCAGGATGTACCATCTGTAAGAGAAAATTACATATTATATTATCAAGTGGATGGTAGGGCAAGGAAGAGGATAGTTGCTCCTGAGGTTGTCTGTGAAATGATTTTGAAGTACTGCCACAATTTACTGTGTGGGGGTCATTTAGGGGTGAAGAAAACAACTAATAAGATAACGAGAAATTTTTATTGGGAAGGAATGAATAAAGATATAGCTGAATATGTTAAAAGTTGTGACAGATGTCAAAAGTTTAAAAGCTCCGAGGAACACCAAATGGGGGTTGTATGCAGCTGAGAAGCCTGAATGGCCGTGGACCAAGGTGCATGTAAATATCTTTGGACCCATCGTGAGATATTTGGAGCGCCTGTGGTACTGGTTTCCGATAATGCGGGTTATTTCCCCAGTCAGAACTTCAAACAGATGTGTTTCACATGGGGCATTTCACACTCCTTTAGTAACCCACACTTTTCTCAAGGGAATCAAGTAGAGCGTGTAAATCATAACCTAAAGGCCAGTTTAGCAATCTTCAGTGACCCTGAACATACCCGTTGGGACGAACAAATTCCTTGGATCAATATTGCATTGAATGATGCGGAACATGAGTCTACGGGAGAAAGTCCTAGCCTAGTTTTCTTGGGGCGTAGACTTACGCACCGCACCCACTCCTAAATATGTGGGGAATACCTCCTTGAGATTGGTATAGGCACAACATGAGGTAGCGTCATGTTATAATCAGGGACATTTAGATAACCCCTTTAAAGTTGGTGACTCAGTTTTGTGCAGAAGTTTTAAGCTATCAGATTTGGCGCACAAAGTGAGTGCAAAATTATTTCCTAAGTTTGAGGGTCTGTACATGATTGCTAAGTGTCTTGGCCCAAACACTTGGGGTCTCAGACTGAATGTAGCACCATATTCAATACGAAAGATGCACGTCAGTCATCTAAAGCTTTATAAGTCCCGGGACAATTGATTGTGAAATTAATGTTGTAATACTGGCCAGTATAAAATGTTGTGGAATTCCATTACCATGTACGTGTATGTTGACATATTTGTAAATCAGTATGCCTACGTTAAGTGCACATAATGTGAGTTTGTATTGTTTCAATATATTTTGTATCTTGGGAAATGTTTTGCTTCTTGCTACATAGTTAGTTGAATATAATAGGTTTTGTTGAAAAGAGGAACATCAAGTTTGAGATAGTGGTTATCCTTATTCTGACTGTATGGATCTTACAGGGTAATACCATGTGCTGGAAATATGGTCTGGAGTATTTAGTAAATCTCCTGTATGTATATACTTGTTTCAATGATGTGTAAAAGAATGTAATAATGCTATACTAGTTGTTCATCGCTGGCACTCTTGATGTAAATCTTAAGTTTGTATTGTATTATGTACTGAGTTTTAAGCTTTAATTATATTGCTGCGTGATTAGTTTAAGTGAGATGGGTGAGGCAGGTGACGCTCTGGAGAGTTACTATGAGCAGCTTGGAAGTTATCTCCCATCCGGTGGTAGGGGTGTTTTAGGGCAGGGAATTGAATGGGACTTCCGACCCATTCGTGTTTAGTGCTGGGAGTGAGCTTGGAAGGAGATGAGGCTTTAGCTTGGGATTACGGTAGTTCGGTCTGGAAGTAGTATGCTGTCTCTCTCTCTCTCCTCTGTCGGATGGGCCACCGTCCTTCTCCATTTAACAGTCGTACCTTCTGCTCGAGTGGCCATCGAGCAGATTGGACGGCAGTAGAGGGCGGGGACCGGCTCTCGGCCGGGAGGGGGGAGAAGAGTAGGGTGTGGGGAAGTCGGCTTGACGGAGTCGAGCGTACAGGGCCTCGTTCATTGCTGCGTTGGCTCTTGTGAGAGTCATATGTTGCAAAACGCGGATGCATCATATGCGCTGTGAAAGAAAACTGCCTGGTTTTGCTTGTCGACTTCAACTGTGTGAAGGGGCAGCTGAACAACTGCAGAGCGACGAATTCTCTGGTTGAAAGTTCCTTGCTGAGGGTAGGAAAATCCCGAGCGTCACAAATAAACGTGGCTTTCGTGAATTTCAAAAGCGAGTCCACACCTAGAATCGACGAGGGAGAGGACGACGCAAGGTACGTTGTGGTGAACCCCAATTCAGTTCGTCCCTTTCGATTGGAGCTGTCATTCCTCTATGAAATTCTGGGATGAAGATTCTCTTTAGATAGAGATGTTGACTCGCCTTTTTGCTATTTTATTGGTAACAGTGCGAAGATTCTAAAACTTTAGCATCGTAAAGTTCTGATTTAAAGGATAATTACAGAGCAGGAGGCCCTTCAAATTGGAGTGATGCGGAATTAGGCGTATGGTGAAAGAGTGCTTAGATTTTACAATACAGTGGGTCAAGAGAGAGTAATGTTGATTTTGATTAAGTTTAACTCATGAAAGAGAATTGTATCAGGATGATTCTTAAGTTAGTTTGTTTTGATGTGTGCAAAGGTTGAGTAAAATATTGGTTATTTCCTCAAAATCAAAGGGCTTATAGAAAAAAGCTGTTTTATGAATTGGTCTATTTAAATAAATACAAAATAATGTGTAGATGATTTACTGGGACTGTAATTAATGTTAGTACATTAGGGCAACGTCTAACGCGCACTATGAGACTGCTTAACATGTTAATATCTCACTCCACCATGTGAGAACCATTTAACATTGGAGTGATTTGTTTGAAGGATGTTACATTTCACTTTCCTTTTAGCGTAGATGGTTTATAATTTTCATTTATCTATGAAAAAAACAGTTTTACAACGGTTTTTAACAAACTTTGTTTTTAGCACTTTCTGAACAAAAAATCACTTATTACATTCTATATCTATATTTTTATAACTACGACATAACACATAAAATTTTACCACTGCATTGGATGCGCAATAGTGTGTTGGACTGGTGGCAAAAGTTTTATATGACATTTTTAATTAAAAATAGTTTTCTTTCAAACATAAGTTGAACCAGATGTTGCATCTGCTGCTTTCGCTGCGGGAGCGAAGCTCTGTTCCTGCCATCCTCTTGTTAATTGCCACGGTCACCGCAAGAGGAGCGTGCACGGTGCCTGTAGGTGGTCGCAAGGACTTCTTGCTACCATGGTCAGTATATCGCTTAAAAATAAATGAACAGTACATGGAAAACATCAAACATAAAAATGTTATTCATTTAACTTTACTAATATTTTTTTCTCAATTGGCAATGCGGAGAAAGGTTGGCAATATGGTGAAAAGGTAGAAAAATTATGAGCAATTCTGCATAAAGTAGTTAAAAGGGCATTTCTCTGGAATGTGCATAAAGTAGCTAAATGGGCATTTCTCTGAAATGCACATAAAGTAGCTAAATGTGTATTTCTCTGAAATGCTTTTCTTTATTCAAACTGACTTGTACAAAGTACAGTATATAAACCAGTAAACAAAAATATTTCTTTTTCAGATTGGTTAAATTCATGATGTTAGTGATGGTTGGTGTTGGTATCTAGGTTATAGTGGACAATTACTATCATTACAGAGCGGCGGTATAATGATTTCAAGAAGGGATAGAGAAAACAGGTGGACTGGTCAGACGGTGCATAGCTTCAAAAAACTGCTGCAATATTTTTAACAGATTTCTGCCACTGTTTTTTAGTTTTTATAATATGGTTTGCAAATGTTTAACTGTAAGAATATACCTTACACATATATGCATCTGTGTATGTATGTGTGTGAAGACACACACACACGCACGTGCACATGCGCACACACAGAAGTTATTTCTCAGCCATGGGGACAAACTTCGGAGAGAGATTCCATGTGAAAAAAAATACAAAATATATAAGGCATTTTATATGCAACTTAAATATTAAGGGAGTGTTATAATAGTCCTTTTATAGTCATATTTGGAAACAATTTCCAAAAAAACTAAAAACTGCCCAACGTAAACTGACAATATTCAGAATATTACTTTATGTTAATATGGGCAACATACCTACAGTAAATGCAGGTTGGTACCTTATAACCTTATAAAAATCAAAGGGGTGGCCACTCTTCAAATTGCCTACGACTTTCGTAACACCAGGATAGTCTAAAATTTGTAGGTGAATTATTAAGAAACGTGAATAATTAAAAAAATCCTTTTGTAGTGCAAAATGCAAGTAAAGTTTGGACATGGAGGTAGAGAGCATAATGTGCAGGCAATACTGTATACATGAGTGTTTGTTCTAGCCTGCCACGCTGCACAAACTATGGACATTCGCTACACGCATCATGTACCGTATATGAAAGGCTTACTTACCATCACTTAATGTTTCCATATATGTGTCAGAACAAATGTAATGTACAAAATTGGAGACGGGTGGGTAGCCTTTTCTTGGATTTGTATTAATATTTACATTAAAATGGGTCGTTTGTTAAAAAGTACTGTAAACTCTGCTGCTATCATGCATGCAGACTGTTAAAATAAGTTGGTTCGAGGTAGAGTTTTAACATGAAAAGTCACTTAATTAGAGAGTATTCATATTAAATAGACAAAAATAATTTACTACAATAAACACAAAGTGTTTTTTTACGCAGTGTTGCACTGCTTGTGAGACACTGATGTGGCTTTACATTTGGTGTTCGAATAGTACCCGATATGCACAAAATCTTCAGTACAGGTCCAATAGACCAACCAGTGTTGAGGAATAAAGAGGGTACGAAAAAGCTGTTGACATAACTGATATTTGATATGCTGTAATGTAAAAGAATTTGGCAACTTACATTTGAATACAATTTTACTATAGGTCTGACTCTGAACCAATATATCAAAACCTTCCGATATCGCTATTATCAGAACTGTGTGCACTGTTCAAATCCCCAATATTATAACAAATATTTTGCTCTCTACCTAAACCTAAGAATCTAAGATGATGCTGTTTTCAACCATAGCTGGTTAAGTGTGCTATTTTACTTTATTAAAATATTCACTCGCATATTAGTTTTTAACTGAAAAGTTGAACTGGCTGTGGTTATATTTTTAAATAAAAATTGGACACGTAACACTGTAGGTTTTTCATGTTCTGTAAGAATACAAGATAAATGTATATTTTATTTTTCTTAAATTTCCATTTTCTATTGTATTTTTAATTTCATATATACACACAGGTGTTAATTTTAACAATATCTGTAGTAATAACTGAACTCAGAGAACAAATTTAATTAATTATTTTAGGTTTTTATGCATGTGGGTATGTGCTGTGTTGCTATGGGTACTCAAGGAAAAAGTAGACTTTTTTATAGACAGGTGTACATGAGGGTTTAGCGTTATCCAGTTATGGCCGGTTGGCTGGGTATCAACAAGCCGAGTTTTCCTTGTTTGCGAGGATATTGCACAATTAGGTTTGTTGGATGCCTACTCACGAAGAGGCATGGGTTTCATTTAGTCTCTATAGAGTGGTGTGTGTATTCAGTAGCCAATAAGAGTGTGACACATGAAGGTCAGGCTAGAGGGACGCTACAGCGATGCACTTAGATTTGTAAGAGTTGTTCCCCTGTGCTCGGAATGTCCAGATGCAGCTAAGGTGTAACACCGGTCCGTGTATAATTCCGAAAACGAAAATATGAAGAAGTAGGGCGGTAGCCCATGAATGTAGTGACGTGTTAATGGGAGTGTCAAATTTTAAATGCACAGGTAGCGCGCATGGTCATTTTTTCTGTGCAACCTATTTCAAACATTTCAGAACTCTACAAAATTTTTTCTTCCGCCTGTGCATGTGGCCATTAGGGCATGTGGGTCAGGTTTTCACCATCCAGCATTCTTCTTTTGTTTATTGAGATGTGGGAACTTTGTAATCTTTGTGTGGACACCTTCAGTGCTAAATTTATTTTCTTCAAGATGATTTTCGGTCTGTTCTTTAGTTTGTGAGTTCCTGAGTGCCCAAAGCAAGTGTTTTCATGTATTGCAATGCCATGAAGGATTTGTAAAACTATGTTTGGAATTACTTTCGAGAATAAATCAAGAATACGAGTAAATTTTATTTTCGTATTTCTGCATAGTTTTCGGTTAAAACAGGAGCCGAACGTTTTCATACCTCTAAATTAACCGTACCGAGACAAATGTATTGTCTAAGAGACATAAGTTTTGCATATTGTATGGGTACATGTCTCATTATTTTATTTGTGTAAGATATGTAAATTTACAGCTGGGAGGCATTTCTTAAGTATGGTGAGGTGTGGGTGTGCAGGCAGCTAGAGCATCAGAGAGACAGAGGCATGTGGCAGCGAGCAACACATAAGTGGGTAGACTGTTGACAATGAGAGACGTAGTAGGGGCATAGTAGTCAAAGGAACCTGGATGAATTTAATCAACCATACACGAATAGTGGAAAATAGAGTTGATGTGGAACGTAGGCATAGTGGATGCATAATTCTGGTTCTACTATTTATGGTTTGGCAAATTTTAAGGACAGCGGGCGAGAGAACTACTCTACGGTTAAGGGGCAAAAGATTTTTCCGTTAAAAATCATCCAAGGAACGTCTTTGACAACTGAAGAGTCACCATTGCAAACGACGTGTGCGGCGAGCCGTCAATGATGCCCGAGTACTAGATGACGAGCTCATTGGACTAGCAGAACTACTGATTATAAGGTATGCGTCGACGCCCCTGAGAAGTTCATTACAACAGTCCGGTACGGATATTAACTTTTAACAATAGCTTCAGTGATCTGTTAACTCAAAAGGCAGATTCTAAGTGCATAAGCCTCCTTCCGAATAGTTAAAAACGTCTTCCCATAATAATGTAAAAGTAACTGTATGTGATTTGAAAAGGATTAAGTAAATAAAATAAGTAACGTAACCCAGCAGTATCTTTCAAAAACGAATGAACAATGTGCATCCTCCGTTCTTTTGAAACATAATGAATACTTTATACGTTGCATAAATTACGGTTGCTAGAACTGTCTCGACCTTTAGACCAGAGAGAGGCAGTGTCGACACCACCCGATTCCACCTAGAACGGTGGGTTTCAGTACATGAACAGAAAATTTGAGTTTTACAACCTAATTGGTCGCAAGAAAAATGTCAAAAGGTGAGTAAGGCTGCGATGTAATGCGAAGAAGCAGGCTTTGTTTGCTGTTGTGGGGCCAAGTGAGGTGTCGCCTCATTTTCCAAGGGTTCATCTTGTACGTTTCTCGTATACTTGGCGAGTGCGACATATTGCAGCATTGTGAATATGTGCAGCTACAACATGTAGCCGAGCCACCATTTGCAATTACAAAATTTAATCATTTTAACATATTTAATCATCTTAACATATACAGTATTCAATAATAATAATAATTATTATTATTATTATTTAATATTACTTCAAAAAATTTGGTTTTAGTAGTATCACGTCCAACACCAACCACCACGATGAATTAAAATACTTCTGTAAACTTGTCAATGTAACTTAAAAATGTGTTTTTTGGCACGAGTCATGTAATTGACAGTACCAATAACAGCAAGCTTTACTGCAACAACACACGTCTGTAATTTACACATAGAATACTGAGATACAGAGAATTTAAAACATCCAATATCCAATCACTGCCATAGAACAAAACAAGCTGGTGCAAAATTCTTCTCACTGGAAATCAGTGAATCTAACAATAAGCAACATGCAAGAACACAAGCTTGTTTGCAATATTTCTAAAGTTTGGTTTCAACATCATTGAAGTTGTACTGTACCCCAAACTTAAAACGGCAAAATGAATGTATGCACCATTTTAAGTAAAAGAGCTTTAAGTTCCAAATGTGTCGAGGCATGTTAACACAATATTCAAAACAATTTTCTGGCAGAAAAAATTTACCTAGCAATGAATTGCAGGTACTTCACAAATTTCTAATGAATTGGTGGATTCTTGTTCATCTGGCCCTAATGTCAGTCCCAAGTCAAAATTTAATTACGTAAATTAATTAATAGAAATAGTATACCATATTCTTTATTAGCAACCTGCATATGTTTAAGTCACTAACCAGTTTATGGTTCCTAGATTTTTTCTAATTTTAATAGTTAGGTTAAAGGTTGACAATTAAAACCTAAGAAAATTTTGAAAATTAAGTAATTAATTTTTCAAGCCTGCAATAATAGTAGTTTTTCTTCTCAAGGTAGTATCAGCATTGGTGTTGGCATTATCAGTAAGTCTGAATCAGCAGTATTAGTAAATTCATTTCGGTAATATCAAACAGTGCCTGAAATCTTGTTGGCTCACTTCTAATTTAAAGCAGTATCACAAAACAGTATCAGAACAAACTGTTTAAATGTCCAACTATGGACATTGTATGATAAGATACTTATTTCACTTGCACACTTCTAAACATTTAATTTTAAGGTACAAAATGGTGGTATTTAAGGAGTTTCTGAATTTAAAATATTAATATATCACTTTTAACAGTTGTAATATTTTTATAGGTAAAATATGCTGTGAAAAAAATTCCATAAAAAAAATTGCAACCTGTATTTCCCAAAGCTATAATTAAATGATTTTCATAACTATTCGGCAGATATTTATTGGCAGAAAACTGCCCTTGAACGATAAAGACTGAAAACTATTATTGTTAAATCTCTTACAACTACACTTACACACTACACAGTTTCTATAGCAACTATGGTATTTAAATGTGATGGAAGGCACCACTGATGTGGGTATGGAGTAATGACAGAATACAAGCGTGGGGTATGCGCAATCTCCCCGAAAAAAACACCGACCTGCGCAACATTGTCCATCACTCCGGTAAGATTTCCACATGGAAAATTAGGGGTGACCCCACCAGGATTCGATAGAAAGCAAGCAACCTGACTGCTTGATAGTTGTGACCACGGTCGTATAAGAACAGGTCTGGACACTCACCTATCTACCAATGTATTTTGCTTGACGCCCTTGTTGTTTGGCTGCAGTTCACCAAATTACCGAGAATGTTCTGCATTTTAGGCGCTGCAGTCAGGGCTGTCGGACACAAACTCCGCCCACTTTTAACATTATTAACAATATTAAGTAAATAAAGACTGCTGGAGCCATGCTTTAAAATTGTGAGCCAAGGTCATAAATGCATAAAAAATATGTCTTGATAAATTGTATATATTAGTGGGAGGGAAGCGAGGGGGTTTGAGGCCAACCGTCCTGATTGCAGCACCAAAGACATACAGCATTATCGTGAACTTGGCGAACTACAGCCAAACAACAAGGGGGTCAAGTTTCCAGGCGAGTGTTCAGATCTGTTCTTCTACGGCCGTGGTCGCGACCTTTACCAATCAATTTCCTTGTACAAATAAAATAATTTCCTTTCTCTGAATGCTTGACATAAACATAAAAGTGTTTAACACCAGCGTAAATACACAGTAGAGCGGACTCTCACCGTTTCCTAAGCTAAAAGCGTAATTAGAAGCTGTCAAGGAAAATTTTAGTTTAAAAAATAAAATATAGTAATTTGTAAGCATATTTTGCAGTAAAATAATTTTCTGTTGAATGAACAAATTTTTTTTATTTTTGACATGAAAATATTAAATTAAATTAAATTCCTTAAATTTCTGCTGTGATATAAAAAAAGTTTTGAAAATTTAAATATTTATTTGTGTGGGACATATTTAGCTCAATCTATTTCATGTTTAATTTCTTCCCGACAGGCCTCCAACATACAATCCAGCACTTCATTTTGAATGATTTTCGAAGTTCCCTTAAAAACACTACTACATTCTACGTGGTTTTTGATGGCAGAGTCTACACTATCAATTAAATCAATTAGACCTCTAAATATTCCCGGGTTATTTGATGTCTCTTATTCATTATGACCTCTAAGTGCCAGTTTAAAAGCACCGCAAAATCAAATAAAATCGATAATCTTTGATAAAACATAACAGTTTTTTTCTACCTACTTATTATGTTTTTGTATCAATAAACAATAAGCGATATCAAGCTGAGTTGCTATGATGACTGTGCCAATATCTGCCAGATTAAGTACATTTGCATTATGTAATTTCTTTTTTCAGAATGTCTTTTAATATAATCTTTTAAGTGCCCTATGTATTTAACACCTTTCATACTCCAGGAGGGCTCTCCACAGAACAACACACACAGGAAACAAAATAGTGCATTTCTTACAGTGCACCCGCATACCCATGAAGTTTCATCGTAAATTGAAGTATCATTTAAATTCGCCTTTTTTATTTTTGTAGCTTGTCGTAAAATTAAGTTCAAAAACTGGCTGACCTAACTTCTTGATTTCAAGTTTTTCTGCAAATGATTTCCGTGCGAACGGTGAATCCAAAAGCACACACACTGAATTAATTACACAAGAAAAAACTTTTCACAAGCCTAATTAACGCGAAATTCCGATAATACACGCAATAAAGAGAGTAGAAGTTGTCCGGAAACTTGTAACGGTCAAGCCACGTAAGAACTTTCCACCCTGCTAGGTTGTTTACGGAGGGTTTCGGCAGTTGCGGCGGATATCTTCGTTGCACATTTTCAGGGACAATTGCGGGGGAGATGTGACCCTTGCTGTTTATACCTACTATGCCGTCACTTTCCCGTGCACTGCCTGGCACTGCACGGCACATAAACCCCTGTGCGGCCAGTCCCTAGAGCTTCAGCGCGGGTTAGCTGAGAAGCAATAAAATTTTCTCCTGGCAGAAAAACTGTGTTGCCACACAGACGAATACGGAAACATATTATTTTGCGAGAATATGCTCAGTGCAATTGCACCATTGCACTACACAGCCGGCCGCCACTGCTTTTTATGTAACATTTACGGTAATGAATTAACTTAGATTCAAATTAATTCTGTTGGTTGATAGCTGACTAAGTTCCTTTGAGAGAGAATAGCTCACTAATACAATCAAACAATTTATCGAGCAAATCATCAGCAGTATAACGTTAAAGGAAAACTTCGGCTCGGTATCTTGCACAAGCAAATATTTTCCAAATCCCAGTATTTAACAACAACATTCATTTGTTCTTTTTGGCAAACATCATTTAGGTTCTCATCTATTGACAGAGCATCAAAAATTACTTTTCTATATATCAGTAGACACAAATGCTGCAAAATGAGGTCCAGGACTTTATGTAATACTGTATGCTAGTTTGTCCTTTGCATGTGCATTTTTTACGCTACTGGACTATCAGGAAATATGAGAGGAAATAACTCAACTGCTGCTCCTCCTGAGTGAGTTGAATCATAGGTGTTAATACAGTGAGCCATCCATTTAATTTTTGATTTGGCTAAACTATCACCAACCAAATTTTTAAAGAAACCGGATAGTTGTCTACATGTGATTCCAGAATAAGAATTGCTCAACTGTAGATCCGAACCACTAGCCATGAACAGAGATGGACTAGGCATACTGGGTTCAGGGATTGATGACAAAGAGTCAGTTGTTTGTCCAATTTAAGAAAACTGTTAAGTTCATTATGCTTCCTACCTTTCTCATGGCTTCTGATAGAATTCACACCAGAGTGAGAAATATCCAAATATTTTTTACATAAAGTACAAAAAACTTATTGTAAGTCTTTGCTAGTTCAGCGCCACATTTTCTACTCTGCAATTTCCAACCACAAGTCCTGAAAGCAACATTCCTTGGCATTTTATTAGGCACTGATCAAACCCACAGCATATCATAAATACACAATCACAACATACATCACAAAAAAGTTTGTCCAGGGCAAAAATATGGTTGGCAAAATTACTGCTAGAATTATAGACAATGCTACATTGGGTTGTTATTAGAGTACACATACTTCACCTAAATATTGTAGAGGGACTGGTCCACATTAACAGCATATATACATATACACACTGTGACGGGGCTGCTCTACGTCTTCGTCGACGTTTTTATTTATATATGTATATTTTGGAGGTTATGATGTCCTGTTTGCGGCGACAGTATGTGATGGGTCTGCTTCGTCATCACGTTGTTATCTAGATGTTGGGAGTACGTCGCCGATGTACCTGTTCGCGGCACCAGAATGTGACGGGTTTCCTACGTCGACGTGTTGTTATTGTTTATATTTGTTAGAGGTTACGAGTTCCTGTTTGCGGCGGTAAAATGTGACGGGGCTCCTTCTACGTCTCTGATGTAGTTGTTGATTCCGGGGATGTAACTCTCCTCTGTTGCTATTGCAAGTAGTTAGGCAAAAAAATGGCAAAACACAGCGAGCTGATGTAGAGGCGGTGCCTATTATATTGATGCCCAGATAGCAGTGAGGTTAGTCCGAAACGGATAAAAAAAAATAAGAAGAAGAAAATTTATATCGGCATTTTTTTTATTTAACCTTTCTTTTGATGCACTTGAACGGACAATGGCAATTCATAAAGCAAGTGCTCGCCCAGAGTTAGTTGAGGTGACTTTTCTATCTACGTATTAGGCATTACCGCCTGCCCTCTGTGTGAGTAGTAGTACTTGGCCCGGCACTTTAAAGCTGGTTAATTGACATTTATAACCTAAAAATTGTACGTAACATAGATTCTGATAAATTTACAAAGCATTTTATTTCATAATACCAGCTAAATATTCATTAGTTTATTAATTGGGGATGTGCAGCGTCATCAATCTGCCGCGGATCAACACCTTCACGGAGTTTTGCGCCCGACACTACCACCCACATTGATCGAGAAAAGCCCTGCAGAGCCCCTGCATTCCAGCACATCCATGTACATGCCTCCAAGCGAGTGAACTCTGACCTGCCTGCCAGATAAATCCATCCAAAGCACAGGCTAGCTCAGAGCTTATTTGAAATTTTAAAAGCCAGCACTTCTCTGTACGTGCTTCCAAGCAAGAGAACTACGACTAGCCTGCTACATAAATCCCATTCCAGGAGAAGCAAGCTAAGAGGCTACTTGAAATTTAAAAACTCTAAACAAGGCAAAATATCAGAAAAGTTTACTTAGAAAAGTTGCTTGAAATTAAATTAGCTTTCAAATGAGTCCAAACACGATATAAATCCAATAAAATTGACACCAATAAAATTGACACGTAAAATTAAATACTTTTCTCTTGCTTTGAAGTTAAATTTTAAATAGATTTTTAATGTTAATTTCTCTATTAGCATCCCCAATTAATAGGTTGGATCCCGCCGTATACATTGTTATACGGTTCAGTTGGCCTACTTAATTTGTTATAAACAGAGAAAAAATATATATTAATTAAGACAAAAAAATTGAAATTACTGTATGATAAGAGGCCAAGTAAGTGCTACGTGCCAGTGCACGTCACAACACGTGTGTGTGTGTGTGTGCATGCATGTGTGTAGTTTCGCGACTTAATTTGTAACTGTTGCAACACCTCGTCACTAATATGAATAACAGCATGAATTAATTCAACTACATCGAGTTTGCAACAACACATAAAAACAATAATGTATTTTCTTAAAACCAGAAGAGCTCGTGTCACTTATTATGATGAATTTTTCTTAATTCCTTCCTGATTAAACATTTAGCAATATTTTACTGAAAATATTTCAATAGAGACTTAGCCAATTACTTTACCTTTCCTGACATACATTGCAATTGAAAAATTAAAGTGTAACTATGAAATAATTAAGCAAATTTAAATTATAACATAAAATGTTCTCTCAAAAATAATAAACACTAAATAACTCCACATACGATTTCATCCAATGATACGCACCTAAAAGTAAAATGTTATGTTTCTATAAAGGAACATTGCCGGTTATTCGTCACATCCTTCATTTATTAAACGGAAATTACTATTATTAACAAAAGAGTTGGCGCAGCCTCTTAAGGGTGTTCAGGTGCGATAAAATCATAATTTTATATATTTTTATGTAATATTGCTAGTTTTGTAGACGAAACTCATGAGTACATTTTACTCTTATGAAAGAATTTTATCTCTCGTAGTTTTCTCATAACAGTGCGTGAAAGTCAAAATTTGCATGTTCTGCTGCCATGCAAATAGTGAAAACCAATTGACTCACGTGCAAGATAATAATTCACAGTGAAATAACATACTACGGGATAGGAATTAAAACCTTTTACGAAATCCCACTAACTGTTTTTGTATTTTTAAAAAATTGCTGTATTTACAACTTTTTTTGTCTGCACTTTCGCAATTTTTTTAAAATCAAAATATTACGTTGTGAGTTCTATAATGTTTTATTGCATAGCTTATGTGGTGTAAGTTCACAGTGAATTCATTTTGTTTAAGTAGGTCAGTTTGTTTTCACTATTTGCATGGCAGCGTAACAAGCAAATTTTGACTGACACCCGGTTATGAGAAAACTATGAGAGCTAAAATTGTTTCGTAAGAGTAAAATGTTCTCACAAGTATCGTCTACAATATTAACAATATTTCATAAAAATATAAAATTATGATTTTATTACACTTGAACACCCTTAAGCAGAGCTACCAGTGCAGTGCAATGTAGTGTAGTGCAGCTACACCAAATTTTTGTTTTGGTGTGACCATAACCACAGGGTTAAAAAATGAACGTAATTGGTAAGGATTCAATTAAGGTAATGTTAGGCTATGTCACACATATCACAATTACTAGCCAACCATCAAATAATAACAGTTGATATTAAAACATTTATCATGAAAATAGAAATACTTGTGCTCACACTAACCATGCCTGAAGTTACTCCAAAACTAGATGGATGAAACGATTTCAGTGCAGCTTTTGTTGCCTGTGTAACTGAAAGAAGCTAATCTAATATGCTAGGCCAAAAATAACATTTTCTTACAGGCCAAAAAACCAAGCTGTGGGCATGATTTCACAAATAAAAAAAAACAATCTGTGGGTAGGACTTTCCTTAAAAAAAAAAAACAGCTGTACGAGGAACTCGGCGACGTCCACCACGAGATATCAGAAGAAACTAATCTTACATGAAGCAATTGACAACGTGATATATCGAACTTAAAAGAACTGAGACCCGGGTATCCTAGCATGTGTACTTTTTTAAAACAGAGGCATCTGTTGTCTCGAGAAGCCTACTATTTTTTCATGTGTTTTTTGTCTGTGTTGTGTCTTGCCTATGTTCACATCCATTCGTGTCTCTTGTTATTTGTGTTGTCTGCATCGTTCGTTCATTCATTCATTCATTTGGTGCCTTTATCGCACGCCCCATTTTGTTGGTTTTTAATATTATTTTTGTCTGTCTTTTGTTGTCTTATGTGTCATCTTTCTCCAGTCGACTATATTCCACTTACAAATTAATTTTGTGTTGTTTTTAATCTGTTAATGTCTTTGTGTCATCTTCTGGGATATGACTACATTCCTTTCAGATATTATCTATATGTTTTATGTCTTGAGCTTACCGGCTTTTCTTCCTTTGCCTTTTTGTTTTATTGTGGGTTTTTATGCAATATGGCAACACTTGCCCGCAATGAAGTATGTCTAAAAAAACTGTTATGTTTATAATACGAACCCACTGCAAGAATCGTTCGAAGGTCACATTATTATATATGTTGTTTATGTTGGTAAAACTGAGCCAAATGTCTTTTTAAAAAGTGCCTGTTGTACGCCAGTGAAAGTTAAACATGAACATGGAAAAAAATTGCAATCTGAAAAAAATTATTATTCTTATGGGGTTGAAATTGGGTATTTCAACAACTACGACAACGCAACAACGGCAAAGTTCTCAGAAACTTTAACTTGTCATAGTAGCGAGGTTCAACTTATGCAGTTCTTAAAAAAATAGCGACTAAAAGCAACAAATGTAAAATGCTTAGATTTTCAAAGGTGATTCCTACCTTTGCATTATCTTCTCCAACATCATCAATAAATACTTAATTTGATGTTGAGAATTGGAGTTTACAAGACCGTATTTTCTAAAGATCACTAGCGTAAATGCCAGAACTATATTATTTTCAGCATTCCCCATTAACTATAATTCATAATACTAAGATGTTGTGGCCTCTAATAAATTAATTGAATTCAATACAAGAATTATTACGTACAAGATGATATAAGATTACATAACATTTAAATGCCATTTTTAAAAGATATTTTGTGTTTTTGGGGTCAAAATCGGCTTATTTTGGTTATAGCGATAACACTTCTATATAGTGGAACAAGCCAGGGTGGCCACTCATTGCAACAACAAAAATTCCCTGATTTTTCCCTGATTTCGCTGATAGAAAACCAAAAATTTCCCTGATTTTTGCAAGTATGAAAACAACATTTTGACATTTTATTCAACACTTTTTCCAATAAAGATAAATATTTTACGTCCTTTCTGACACTACAGTCGGTGAACTTGACAAAACATTCAGCAGAAATAACTACGAACTTGACAATGGAGTATAATTACACCTGCGTAACTGTAATTTTTTCAATAAAAATGTTATAATGCTCTGAAAACTCCATTATATTCATTCCTATGTTTTTTGTGGAAGCTCAAAAAGAACAAGGCAAGAAAATTCCCTGAAATGTTTCAGATGAACCAAAAATTCCCTGACATTTCCCTGATATTTCCAGGTGACCACAATTTCCCTGATAATTCCAGGTTTTCCAGGTTTTCCAGGTGGGTGGCCACCCTGCAAACATAACTCGGGACCCGGAATCATAACACCACATTATATCAAGACTACTGTATTAACACTACCTTCAATTTAGACTTACCATGCAGTTTCCATACTGTATTTATAAGCTTTCATTCAAACTACTAGCAGCATTGGTACACAATATGATTGACAAACAGGATGAGCAAACACAAACAGTTTACAGTTACTAGTACCAGGCATTACGAATCAGTGCAAACATATGCAAATGTATTAACACAACTGTAACTGTTATAATTAATATTCATAAAAGTAACACATTTATAACGAAGTTTACAAGAATAAAATTTTTGTTACACACATATGGCAGTAATGTTACACTATTTCAAAACATTTTCCTGTAAAAACAAAATACGGAATACAAAAAGGAACATAACCATTTCAAAATTATCAAGCTTTTACAATGTATTTATACAGTACGTTACTGTAAAAAAAATTAGTAACAGCTTAAGATACATATAGAAAAAAAACGAAATTCCCTCAATTTGATTGATAAAAATAAATGTTTGAACGAAACTAGGAGAAAAAATTAAAAATTGTGTTTTATTTCAAAATGGCATATTTAAAATTGGGCACCAATAAGGGAAACATTTACTGTGTACAATATTGGTGAATATAGTTTGCAGCTTTAAACAAGTCTTCCATGATCTGGATTGATTAGAAGCTAATAAATTCTACTATTAGCATATGTTTTATTCCAAGAAAATTGGCAAATTCACAGCATAAAATTACTAAATTCCCAAAACATTTTGTTTGACAAATTACCTGCTAAAAATACAAAATTAAATAATCTACTCGCTTTATTCGTTGACGTGCTGAATTTTAAAGACAAATATAATTTATGCCGGACTGTAAAATAAATAAGTTACAAACATTTATTTTTTAAATTGCAAATTTATAACTCTTTTACCTAACTATGATTCCCAGAAATGTATCAGAAAAGTTACAATTATAAATTTCACTCAAACTACTTCCATTTTTTTTTTGCCCTCAAAATTTCAGAAAAAAAAAAAAATACAAAACAAGGAAATTTATATAATTTTATTTTTCAAAGGTTTTGTATTTCAAATGAAAGAAATACAGTAGAACATCGTTAATCCGTAATAGTCAGGACCAAGACAATCACGGATTACTGCATTTCACGGATAAAGCATCAAAAGTTTGGTAGTGTTTGCCAGACACGTGCCTGTAGCACACAGTTGTGTATGAAGGTCAAGGCCAAAAAACACTACAGACCCCGAGTCCTGCTATGCCTTGGCGCTGATGTAACAAGTAAATAAAAAAAATTTTACTGTATTTACAAATGTTACTGATGAGCACATTAAGAGAAACAAGGTACACACACATACAAGAAGAAAGGTAAGTGTACCAAGAGTTAATGCATAACATGTTCACTACTATTCTACTGCTGAAGCATGGCAACACTATAAAGCTCCTGGCTGGCTACATTTTTTTGTACGTCAGGCGCACACAAGCAACCACAGCCCTTCTATTCCTACACACTGTCACCATCTCATTCATCCCCCTTATCAGTAAACTCCTATTGCATGCGTCAGCACACCACATATGCGGACGCACACGCACAGATACATTTCCTTCAGCTTGAGCCGGCTTCGCTTAGCATCTCGCTCTAAACAATGATTCACTGCTTCTTGATAACATGCAAGCTAACGCTGCACTGTAAGATAATGATGCTGATATTATTTTTTATGTCTAAACATTCAAAAAGAAGTCCGACCATTTACAGAACTTCAAACGCAAAATGAATTTTAATAACTAGGGACCTAAACAATAAGAAATGTGTTTTCTTATTTTCAACAAGATTTTCCAATGTTCTCAAGCCTAAAACACGTTCGCTTTTATCACCGGTAATTACTGTCAGCAGTGATGAGTTACTTGGACACTGCATCTTGTCTTCACAAAGCAAGGAAGATAGCGTGCCTCCTCTCCTTACCTAAACATTTCCTGTTAATGCTGAGTGGTCGCACAGGCAACAGAAGCATCTGCCGTCCCTTTCCTTCTACTGTAATTATGATCTCGTACTTGGTAGCGAAACCCAAAGTCTTCCTTTAGCTGCTGATCTCATAAATAAATCACGTCTGCATAGTTGTTAATAATCGTCATAATTAAAGCCACAATAAAAATTATGATAAGTCGTATTTAAAAATCTTTATCAATAAACCATAGCATAAAATCCAAGTTGAAGTTAAAGCACAATGACTGTGAATGACCACAGAAATTCTGAACACTCTCACATGTAAAATACACTGTTTTATTTTTAGAGAAACACATGTTTGGGATGGGTAGAGGGTTAAGTTTTCACGCAAAAAGAAAATGTTGGAGGCGTCACAATGGCCAACGGATTAACGGTAATGGTATGGTACATGGAAAGAAGAGAATGGGTGTCAGCTGATGATGGTGTATCAACGTCAGACAACAAAAGTGCACTTCACACGAAACATTACCCGAGTGTGCAAACTGTCTGCTTATTACCCCCCTTGGCCCTCTCCCCTTTCATTTCATTGTCAAGGACACCTCCTCTCTGCAACATCACAACCATATTGGTTGCTGTGCCCCTTCCACTCCCTTATAACCCACTTCCCCCCCTACCTCCCGTATCGCTTGCGCAACCATTCTCCCCCTTGTATTGTCATTCTATCAATCAACACCATTCTCCTTTTTTCGAAGCCACACAGTAAATATAAAAAGATTGCCGGCTTGCAGAGCAAATACGATACAGAGCTTGTTTGCCGGCCCATGAGCCGCTAATTATATGCACCGTAATATCATACTTTTACACATTTATTTTTGACACTTTTAAAATCGTTCAGAACTATCTGATTCCCGAAACAACGCATCACGGATTAACGAGGTTCTACTGTAGTCTAATACAGCAGCTAAAGAAAGACTTGGATTTCGCTATCAAGTGCGAGATCATAATTACAGTGGAAGGAAAAGGCCGGCAGATGCTTCTGTTGCCTGTGCGACCGCTCAGCATCTACAATATAGCTGCACAATTTATACTTGACAAAATTTAAATTTAGGTTAACAAACTTTCAGAAACATTAAGAACACAATCATGATAAAAAAAGAAGAAAAAAGAAGCAGAGGGATGTTAGTATTGAATAAAAATGCATCTGAAAGAAAAGGGTTGAAGATAAAAGCAATAATTTCCTTATAGTTTAAAATTGTAGAAATTTGTCAAATAACATAAAATAAACATTAAACATTAAATTCACACAACTAATAATATTGATCACAATTTTTTTCACAAAGAGTATCTTACCTGCTTTACATGTAAAACAAAAC
This sequence comes from Medauroidea extradentata, assembly GCA_003012365.1. Classification (NCBI taxonomy): domain Eukaryota; kingdom Metazoa; phylum Arthropoda; class Insecta; order Phasmatodea; family Phasmatidae; genus Medauroidea; species Medauroidea extradentata. Next base: position 6,736 of record PNEQ01029721.1, on the reverse strand, counting down.
AGCCAACTGAGACTGAAAAGTACATTGTTGACCACATCTGTGAAATATGCGACCACAGATTTTGTAATATTTCTGATATAGTTAGCCTTGTAGGACAACTCTTCCTTCTGCAAATTTATCTTCTGTAATATAACATCTGATTCAGCAAAACTTGTTTCTAAAAGAAAAAAAAAAGGAGCTTTTAAATGAAATCCTTTAAAAAAGACCAAACAAAAATATCAATGAACAGAAATGGTAATTTTATATAAGCAACGAAGTTCATAAAAATAATTGTACACAACTCCATATGTATGTGATGGATAATAACCCCTCTAAATTATGCAGCCAATCAGAAGAGAGCTCAACTGCCAATGACTGCACCTTAGATAATAAGTGTTAAGGAATTGGTAGTAGTAAATTGGATGGGTGATATAGCAAAATTAGCATTTACTGTCAAAGAAAATGTCTCAAAATGACACTGGAAAAATTGCAGCACAAATTTAAATTCTGTGTGGTCGCACTTGAAACTTTTTCTAATGGAAGTGTTCTTTCAACACGATAATGCAAAGCAAATGCTTATAATTCAGCCATTGATTTTTGTTAGTTCTTTAGCAATACATTTCATGTACAGGAACTTATTACTAAGCAGCTTCATTCTACATTTCTCAGGTATTGGGGAAACACAATGTAATGTTGTAGTCTATCACCATGGTGATCCAAGTTTGATTCATGATGGGATCACTTCCAATTTTTTATTTAGGAAATGTAGATGGCCAGTAAAATTTCTCTGGATTCTTTAATTTCCCCAGGCAATGCATTTAGTCTCTGCTCTAACCTACCTCATATCACCCATCATCACAACTAAAAACCTTACTGTTCAAGTTATGCTCTCTTGTTTCTACTGTTTTCGCAATAATTAGCATTTTTAAACTTAGACGATAGCAAATACCAAAAATCTGTTTGGCAGTTTTGTTTAAAATGATTTTTGTTGTGATAGGTAATATTTTCAAAAGAAGCAACTATGTGGTTTAGACTAAAAACTAAAAAATCAATCAGAATATCGTTAATTACATAATTAGTTAAAACTATAGTATTTACTGCAATGAAAAAAATCAGCCAATGCTGAGAAGACAATTTTTTACAAAACTGCCAAAAAGTTTTGTGTCTTCTCTCGTTTAGGCATAAACTATAATATTGTTAAAAAAGTAGAAACAAGACAGTGTGGCCTTAAGCACTGACTAAAAATTTTTTCAAATATCGTAAGTTTTCACTCACTCTTCGGGGTTATTTTAAATTGTAAGAAGATAAATGCTGAATCGCAGCAAGTTAACACCGTTCTTTTTTTTTTTTACGAAACTATTAAATGTGCATTACATTTTTATGTCTATGAAAAGAACCCACACTTCAAAATATGTCACTATAGTTTTAAAAATTTGGCACATTTATTATAAACATTATTTTCGGGCCCCTCAAATGGTCAAGAAAAATACAACACCCACATTCATTTAAGTTAAAAAATAGTAATAAACTGAATAAGTTTGAAAATAGCCTTAAATAAATTAAAGAAACTAAAGTGCAAAGACTGAACAAAAAATCACTCTAAAATAAAAACACGTGAATTTTAAATTCATAACAGTATACGAAAGTGGCAACTTTCAATACTTTTTATCAACAATATTTGAAAACGAATAATATAATCCATCACCAGGAAATGGTTTTCATTATGTGTTATGTTTGTGAAACTGCTATACAATTAAAATTACAGGTAATTTTTCATTATAAAAAAATACACAACTGCCTATATTAATAATATTGCAAAACCTTAATACATTATTTCATAATAAACTAAGACAACACTATTATTTATTTTTCTAATTGACAGAACTGTACAATGTTGTGGCCTAGTGCTAAAAACACCAATGTCATATCATTAATGTACTGACATTAGCCTTTTTAGCACCAAGCCAGATAATTGAAGTTCAGCATATAGCAAAATAACCAAAAAAATTGCTAACGTTTAATGATTAGGAGTAGCCTACAATATGCATGCTTACAGGGCAAACAATTATTATTGTAAATTATAAATTATGATAATTGAAAGAATTTTACTTACTATTGTACAAATGTAACACACTGCAAGTAGTACTCCAAAAAATTGAGACTAATTTACAGCCAACTTACCCAACTTTGCTGCTCTAGTGAAGCCTGGTTCACTTCTTTTGCATGTTTATTATTTGAACACAAGAAAGTCTAGTTTAAAACTTGCTGTTATCATGACACCTGAACACTTCTGTTTATAAATACCCATACAATTTGTTAAAAACACCAATATTATTATAAAATACAGATGTTAGTGTAAGAAGTTGGTAGAGCTGAAGTAGCAATGGAGTGAAGGTGGCAATCCGGAACAGTGTGTGGAAGGTAGTCGCTGTGACATGAGTGAGCAGTTGTAACATGAGTGAGCAGTTGTAACATGAGTGAGCAGTTGAGATGTAAGACTACAACTGTGACAAACAGAAGTTAAGATATATTTTCAATTAACTGGTTAAATTCAATCATGACGTGGCACAGTCGTAATTGAAGATTGTGTGCTGCCTCTGCTACGAAAGTAGTCTATGTTGTAGATCTAATGTTGCACAATTTTTTTAATCAAGAATTCTCTTTAACCATTTAAAAATTATCCATACAGGGAAGTGGATAGTTTTAAGCAGTGGTGGCAAAGATTTAAGATTTACTTCCCGGCATCAGAAATTAATGCAGATACATCCACTGCAACTAAAACTAAGGAAATTTCGAAACAGCATTTCATTCCAGCAGCTGAGACTGTTACTCATCATATTTTTGTTAGTCATGGACAAAAGGAAAAAGACTGTGAAAATTATGTGCTGAATGAAAGTTTGGCAACTTACCAATACAGTCTTTAACTCGTGAACGTATTATATGTAGTCTGTGGGATGTACGCGTTGAATACATATTGCTGCGGGAGTCTCAGTTGGACTTAGTTAAGTGCACAAAAAACTATAACACTGACAAGTTAAGATGACATCCAAAGCAACTGGAAGCGAAGAGTAAAGTTTTTGGTGTACATAAGACTTCAGCCACACACCACGAAGCCTGAGAAGTAGTTCTCAAAATGCACACCATTAAGTTCGCCCTTATAGTCTCTTAAGTGCTATACAAAGAGAAGACGATGGATTCCAACGAAACACAAATTTAAAGGTAATGAGTGAGCGTAATAGTCTGCTACAGTGTCAGACATATGATAAAATGCATTTGTAGGTGAAGTGCTTGGCTTATTGCAAGCTATGCCACAAATATAATAAATGTGACCATATTAAGTATGTGTGTCCAATTCACCTCAATGTAGTGTGATACAGTATGACGATGAAAAGGACTATTTTTATAACTGAGCCCTTGGTTACCCCTAGCAACAAATTGAATGGTGGGAACAGGTGACAAAAAATGCTCACGACATACCTTTTAAACTGGACATAGGTGCTCATGTGAGTATAACTAACAACATAACTAATTTAATAAATACAGATATTGTTCTTACATATGTTAAACTGTTGAATTATAATGGTAGCTGAATGATTCAGTTGGTGACAATATAGTGTTACTTATGTTGTAGTTGATGGTAGGTAGGTAGGTAAATGGGCTTTACATATTGTCGACAGTGAGGTCATTATAGAGACTGCGACACAACTTGGTACTATGACAAGAGTTGAGAGAGGAGTTACCATGGCCTGTGTTAAGGATCCATCCCCAAATACACCTGGAGTGATTTAGGGAAACCATGGAAAACCAAAATAAAGATGGTAGGATGAGAGGATCGAGCCCAGGTCCTCCCGAATATGAGTCCAACATGTTACCATTGCGCCACCTCGTTCGGTATGTTGTAGTTGATATCAAAGTAACTAGCATCCTTGGGTTGCCCACTATTGTTTGTATGAATTTGATGTCAAGGGTTAATGGACTACATGCCAGACTGTCAAATTCAATAATTAGTCAGTATTGACATTTGTTCTGAGTTGAAAACTGAATAATGTAATATACCATTACATTGGAAGATCACACTGTCCCAGTTGCGGAAGCATGCTGAATACTTTCATTTAAATTGCAGGAAAGGGTAGAGAAAGAATTAGCAAAATGGAGATGGGGATCATAAGAATGGCCACAGAGCCTACAGAACGGGTCAACTCTTTAAGAATTGTACCGAAACCCAGATAAGTAATTAAGGTTATGTTTAGATCCTCAGGGTCTCAATGCACATGTGGAGTGAAAGAGGTCTAAGTTGCTCATTTTTTAGAAATTAGTAGCAAGAATGCCTACAGCTAAGGTATTTTCTGTGCTAGAAGTTTATAAATGTTTCTATGCAGTCAAGCTCTCTGAAGAAAGCCAGTTATTGTCTACTTTAATGCTGTAAATTTGGTAGGTATTATTACAAAAGTGTTCCTTACAGCGTATCATCTGCTTCACAAATTTTTCAGAGGTGTTTTTTTTTTTTTCAAATTTTTCAATATTTACTGGAGAGTGGAAATGTATACTAATAACTTGGTTAGAATTTATTGGTTTGTGGACGTACGCCATTGCTCATGTTTTTGCTGATCAAATCTGTGTTGGATGACAAATAACGAAAAACTACGAAGAAAAAAATATTATGTATATATTTAAGGCATTTCCCGTCCGATTACCCCCTAGTGTCCTATATAAAAAATACTTGTCTGAATGTCCTCTATGTCACTACAGAGAGTTTTAAACGTTAAGCGCGGACATCATGTATATATGTATATATGTATATATGTATATATATGTATATATGTATATATGTATATATATGTATATATATGTATACATGTATGTATATGTGTGTATATATATGTATAAATTGACAAATCCTTTGGGATTGTTTATTTTATATTTTTGTGTGCATTTTTGTATACATATTTTTCTTGTTCATTTTTCGTTATTTGTCATCCAACACAGGTTTGATCAGCAAAAACATGAGCAATGGCGTACGTCCACAAACCAATAAATTCTAATTGTAAACTCCCATCGCAACAAACATTTAAAAATTTTAATGACTTGGTTGTTGGCGGTGAAGGTGAGAAACAACGCAACGATAAACTGAAAGTAGTTTTGGAGAAGGCACAAATATGCAAGGTTCAGCTTAACAGTGGGGGGGGGGGATGTAATTAAAACGTTTAGGCACGGAAGTTAAATACGTAGGTCACAGTCTATCCCGTGGGGCAACAAAGCCAAATCCTGACCAAGTAAAGGTAGTAACGGACATTAAAACCCCCAATAACAAAAAACATTAACGGATGTTGCTACAGTGACATAGTCATTGATAAATTTGTTGAAAAAAGACGCAGACTTCAAATGGGGCAATAATGAGAAATTCTGAAACAAAATTTGTCTAGTGCATCAATTCTACAGTTTTACGACAGCAGTAGTAAAGGTATAAAAGCTGTCTTAAAGCAAAGTGGCCTTCTAGCTGTATATGCTTCAAAATCGAAAACATTCTGAACAAATTAAAAAAGAATTGCTAGCAGTCTTATTTGAATAAGAAAAACTTTCTTAATATACTTATGGAAAAACTGTACAAGTGGAAAAAGAGCACAAGACACTGCAATACACATTTGAGAAGCCCTCTAGTGGAACACCTTTACATCTACCAAAGACTGTGATTGCATATGCAATCATTTGATTTTGTGCTTCAGTATATACCAGATGAAAATTGTAAACTGGAGATGCTTCTTCTCAGTCAACTCTTTCACAAGATGTGAAAAATAATTTCCCAAGCTAGGCTTCAACTGTTCAAGGATGAAACTTTGAAAGATAATGATATGACTTAGTCCAACAGTACGTTCATCAAGGTATATATAATCCAGGATCTGAGTACACTTCTGTAGGAAAGTTTGAGTATAGAGAATTTTTTTTGCTGGAATGCTTAGATGGGTTCATAACGACGATTTTTTACTCGGGTGTTTGTTTGAGAAGTGGTACATTTTCCAGAAATGATGTAATGAAAGGTGACTGTCACTCCACAATAAAATGTTACACTTTTACTCTACATTCGAGCATTTTGGGACTACCTTTGTGATTATATCTAACCAATTGATCCATATAAAGTTACTGAAGTCACATTTTGATAAATACTTTATTATATCAACCAAAAATAGGTAAACATCCTGATAAATACAAAGAATATCTGTACTCAACAAAAAAAACTTGAGCTATACCACAATTAAAATAGATCGCAGGCTTTCGCGGCCGTTGTCTGCATTTTCTTGGCTTGTGGGTGTGAGCCGCGTCTGAGGATTGTCTTGCGACGTTTCGGCAGTCGTTGCAGCTGCCATCATCAGGTAGTCGGAGTCGGAGACCAACTGGCAGATGTGAGAGTTGCAGCTCCTTATATACCCTGGTGTCTGGGTGGCTGCTTCCTGGTTGGCTGGGCCTGTCGGCCAATCACAGGCCTGCTTGCTCCTGATTGGCCGAGGTGGTTAGCCAATCCTGGCTCTCTCCTGATGGACCTTCCGATTGGCTGGGTACTTGGGCCAATCGTGTGCTGACTCGCACCTGGTTGGCTGGGTTGACTGGCCAATCCTGGTGAGTCTGTCGTGACTGCCCTCTGGTAGCTTGATTTCGCATCCACGAATAAATGTGACCATATTTTGCTTAGCCGATATCCATCTTCCCTGTTGATGTTGTTAGGGTGTTTTATTATCTCTATTGCCTCTCTCACAGTTCTCTG
>PNEQ01029720.1:0-14755 GCA_003012365.1 Medauroidea extradentata | reverse complement strand
TTTTCACGGCATTACCACTTTCCTCGTCGCCAATATTGTGTCTTCACCACACTTTTAATGCACAAATGCCACCGAGTACATCGCTATCGTTCCCGCGGGAAAAGACCAACATTAAGACACACAACTACCAACCTTCATACACACACTTCCCTCCAAAAACATACATACCAACTACATACACATACTTCCTACACCACAGTGACAAAACTTTTTCAGCTGAAAAACATCTGTACCTATCGTCACCAAAGAAATTTTCATAAAATTAAACTTGCGATTGAATCAACAGTAAGCATAAAGTTTTCACTTTGCGATTTATGGGTTTTGAAGCAAAAGGATTTAATCTGTCACTTCAGTGTGTGTCATAACCCTAAAATACAGAAAGAATACCTTTCTTTCAACAGTCTTATAGGTAGAATTTTTAACTGGTGCGAAATCACTGCGCCTAGGCAGGAGGTCGTGAGACCCCAAAAAACCAATGTAAGGGGGAATAATTACGTATAAAAAATTGACTGCTTATCATTTACTTGGTCAAATTATTTATTATGTAATATATATTCAAAGGATACACATTTCCGTTTAAAAGTGTAACATTTTAACTTTTTTTTAAATTAGCTATTTCAAATTTTAGTCTTGAGTTCTTGTGGGGACAACTTCCACCGCCCAGTGTTAATCCCATATTCAAGCAATGCCACATATGTTATATAAAAAAAAGCAAGCATACCTTCTACAAGCTGAAGCCATGCTTTAACAAAAAGATTTCAGTCCAACAACAATGTACAGTGTTACTGTGGAGGCTTTATAAATATGTAAAAATAAAAAAGAACGTAGCCTACCACCAGTTGGGGCATTTATAAAATAAGTTTCCTTTTTTTTAACATTATTTACATAAAAGGCGACATCTGCTCATCCTAAACAGGCGCATAACTCAAATTCTCAAAGGGGAGCAAGCAAATTTTTCTTTGTAATTTCCATTGTTAAGGAGGTTGCCTACAATGGTCACTATGTTGGACAGGCGAGTTTCAAGTTCATAAAAAGACTTTACACAGATATATTATATTACTAAAATAAAGACCATGTAAAATTTATACATGTAAACAGGTAGATTGTTTAAGCTTTGCCCTTGGGGGCATATACCCTTGGTCCTAAAAAACTGTACAACACAATGAAGTTGTATAATTCAAATATATTAATGAAATATAAAAAAATTTCAGCTGTTTGTGAACACTTCAAATCACAGATAATTTTTTATGAAAATTAATATGGCAGTTTTTCTTTCATTGACCCTACCTTTTGCAAATTGTTTATTCAAACATTGTAAGATTGTGTTTGAAAATTCTCTATGGTCCACTACCGGTACCTGACCAATGAGATTCCAGGCTTGTTGGACTGGTAGAGAAGCTGTGCAAAGTATCTGAATTGTTTTTTAATGATAGGTAATTTTGTGTGGAGAAAAAAATACTTAAATGCATAATGTATGTGTAATGCCATGCTATGTCCAGCAATTTGTATATAACTGCCAATTCGCAAAAGTAATGTAGTCCTGACTAGGCTTTAGCAGAATTATTCTCACTGGCAATTCCCTCTCATTCTCAGTGGGTATTTAAATTTAAAATTAGGTGTTTCATGTAGGGAGTTTGGCAGATACTGCACTTGTGTGCAGGCGTTCTCATAGCATTCGTGTTTCTCCACTCATCTTCATCTTGATAGTACTCACATCCTGGCCACAGTGTTTCTCTCGATCTGACAGCAGCATTCAGTAATGTCCCCATAGTTTTTTTTTTTTTTTTTTTTTACATAAAATGGCACACTTAGGCATTCCTCCCATGTGATTTTTGCAAAATTTACAGTACATCATGTATTAGTAAAAATAATTACTCACTATGTCCACAGCAGGATCCCATACTGCTGTGTCAAACAAATAACTGCTTGACACAAGGGAGTACACTTTACCCTATACACTTTGTTGTATAATCACAGCGTATAATCTCTCATATGGGGGCCTCATGTTCAATCAATATCAAAAGCCGAGTGCAGCCTTTGACTAGGGAAGTACGAGCTACCAGCTAAATGAAGGATTGGATAATCTATCACAATGGTTAGAGCAGTATTATTTTACTGTATCTTTGACCAAACCCTAGGTGATATACTTCATTTGCAAAAAAAACCCTTGCGCAATCCCTGTGTCAGCCTAAATGGATATGAACTTCCGAGTACTATTTCTGTCAAATGTATTGGCATAATTTTGGTCAAGGAAAATGGGATAAACATTTTTAATATCTTGGTAAATGTCACAGGAGAATTAGGATCTTAAAGGCATTTGCACACAGATCCTGGTGAACTATGGCACAAAGCCTGCAGAAATTATATATTGCCACGGTATGATCAACATTTAGCTATGGTTGTCAATTCATGAGTACCACAAGAACATAAATAAGCCACAAACATTACAAAATGCCTGTTTATGATTAATTTTGGGGGCTTTACCTTCCACTCCGATACACATTCTGGAAAAATAAGATGGCTTGCTTCCTCTGTCGCTTTATCTGAAACTTTTCCAGGGCAGAATTGGTTACATGCTCGTGGATCAAGACATACTGGACTTCACAGAAGTATTGATCAGTGTACACTTCAGTCTCCTTCCTCATATACTAACACGGAATAATATATTCACCCAGTAGATGCCACACTTTACTGTCCTCAAGTGTTTCTCCAAATTTTATACATTTAATGTATTCAAAAGAGGATCCACAAACTATGATACAAAATGTGTTTTCCGAGCTATCGGCACTATTTACTACATACATAAAGATACACCGGTACATAGCCGGATCCAAGAGCACATGTGGAGTTGGCACTGCATGTTATAATTCATAGCACCTGTAAACTGGACTATACTAATTGAACGCTTTGGTGTCTATGTACTTTGTGGAGGCTGTTGCAGTTTTAAGGACATGCACTATTCTTTTATAATTTCTGACTCGCTACATCTGTTGACGGAACTTAGTTTCCCTAAAAATTTGCATGACTCAATTCTGTGTCGCATCTGGGATGTATACAACAAGCTGAAGCAAACTAACATTGACATTGTATGTATATGGACTCCAGGACACACAAGTATCCCCGGTAATGAACAAATTGATGACTTAGCAAAATTGACTATTACCCAGGGTGAGCATCTGTCATTCAGTCACATACTTTTTACAACTCTATCCTCTTTGCAGAAATAATTGAGCAGCGGAAATGCCGGTGGGATGCTTATGTGGATTTTCACACTAACACATTTACTTTACTTCACAAGGAATGGACGTATGCTCCAATAAGGAACCCACCACCTTATACCTGAAATATATAAGTTTTATCCTTTTGGATTTCCAGTGGTCTTAATATCATACCTAGCCATGTATTCAGTTTACGAATAGTCAGACCCCCATCACGTCCACGTTGGGAGAGGGCGGAAATGGATCACGTTTTATAGCAGCACCTCAGTAGAGGGGATAGGCACAACTGTTTCTACGGTTGTGTCAATAAAGATGAATTCACAACCATCACTTAGCGTACACACGTACATACGTGTAAAAGTAGAAACACCAAGTGTGCATGCTATCATTCACATTCTCTCATAGCATGCGTGCGTACGTAATAGAGTTGATCAATTTTCTACTTTGTATGATAAGTTCTGGTTGTGAATGTAGCATGGGCAAACGTGAGTCAATTAAATGTTAATTTATATCGAGAAATAATTTATCTAGTGAAGCTAAATTATTTAAGTCGCTTTGAAAAATAAAAATAAATTACGATCATCTATACTGACACTATGTCTAGATTAAAAATTATTTTGAAACCAATCTCTAATACTTAATCTACATGTGTGTGTTTGCACTTAATCTACATGTGTGTGTTTGCACTTTCATTAAGTGTGGTTGGGAATCTGGCTTTAGATTTTCAGCTTCTGGTTTCTTTTCCTTTCATTGTATTACCAAAGATTTACACAATTGCTTTGATATTAGCTAAATATTTAATCACAACAGGTCTTCAACTTTAAGGAGTCTTAACAATAAATTTTTATTTCCTAAATGGCTACTCCTACCATCTCCTACTTCTTTGTGCTAAGGTTTTAGCCATCTTCTAAAGGTACATCAGCCTCAATCGAGAAGAGTAACCTCCTATTGCTTATTTAACAATTTGAAGCATTCAGTCAGGTTTCCTTTGAGCTGAGTCCACCCAGAATGTTATTGGTGCTCTTGGCCATGGGCTTCATGCTGTCAACCATAACATAAAAATCCTCATGTAAGTACAACACCCACATTTTATCTCCTAAACCAAGTATTGGATGAAGTGAGTGAAGAGATTTTGGTCAGCGCTCAACATCACGGTCTTCAGTGCTGGTGGGGGATGATATGAGATGAGTATGGAGCAGCACCAGAACGAATGGGCGGGGGAAACGGGAGATCCCCGAGAAAACCCGCAGACCAGCGGCATCGTCCAACGCCATCCCCACATGCGAAAATCTGAATCAACCCGGGATCGCCATGGTGGGAGGCGAGAGGTCTGACCGTTTGGCCTCAGCAGCTCCTAAGTATTGGATGAAAAGTATAACACGTAATAATACATTACTTATGCCTAAGATGTCATTTATAATTGTTTGCAAGCTAATTTGAAAGTTAGAATTTGCTTACGGAAACAGTACGAAGAGGAAAACGAGCACTTCCAAATTATTCAGCAACCAAACAGGACCCTAACAAAGTAAAACAGCAAAATGAATACCTATAACATAAAACAAATTGAAAGATATATTTATTTAGCAGAATTGTAGAACATTTTTTTAATTGGCTAGGAGAAATTTTTTATTTTTAGTAAAAATGAGTAAGTTAATTTAATCATCACTGACCACCATAAGTTCCCTTTGTTCTCAGATGTCTGACCTTGCCTTCACCCATCTCAGTGTCAATCTTTGCATCACCTCTGGCTCCCGCACCTACAGTTCTATGTATGGGTCACATTCTAATGCTGCATACTCTTAAATTGGCCATACCATTGTAATATATGTATTTTCCTTCATTGCACCACTAACTCCCTTAAATACCCTTCCTAGTGCAACAGTATCTTTGAGTACTTTTCTGAGGCTTCCTCTATCTCCTGCTCTTCCTGTCAGTATTCCTATCTTTCTTCCTCATAAACCTAACAACATTTGTCTTTCTCACGTTTATTTTAATTTTGTTCTTTTTAGTTCTCAATCAATACTAAGTAAGGCACACAGCCTATAAGTAAAGATTTAAATTGAAATCGAAAAAAAATTATACAAATTCAAATATGGAATGGGGAAGTGACTGAACACTTCACAGTACCTGTATGTCTGGTTGTAGCATAATAAACCGCAACTCTCTTACTGCCACATTTATTTATATCAAAATTAATGTTATGCTACAGTATAATATTAACATGTGTACTGTACTAATGTATGATATGTGTGTGTGATGCATACACATGTCATAGACAAGGCACGTACAGTGATAAACTTGGAACCTCAATACAGAGGAAAATGAAAAGCCTGGGGTCAAACAAGATTGGTGCTACATGCCCATCTTTTATTGATATAACGCTCACTGAAAGGAATATTGAAGCCAAATTGTACAGCATACACTGGCCACAATTCTACTCTGGGTCATGTTCTTACATAAAATGAAGATTGAAGACTATATCAGGATTGCTGATATGGCTTATTTTAGTGATCATTTTCTAATATAATCACTGTCAATTCTAGTAAGCAATTATTGTCAAGTATGGATTTTATATTTGCAGTGAACATTCAAACTCACAGAAGGGACATCTATAATGACAATACAGTATTTACTGCTTGCAATATTTCCTTCCTCTGACAATTATGTTGCTGTACAGTAAACACATTAATAGTTCATATGTCACAGCCATTCTTACTTCTGCCTGCGCTATTACTAAAACATTCACATTAAGTATGTATTATGTCTGAATGTTTTATGCAATGGGAGTGTATGAAGTTGTTTACAATATTGGACGTACACCATTGCCATACAAAAAAAATTGTATGGCAATGGCGTACGTCCAATATTGTAAACAACTTAATTAAGTATGTACTCTAAATCTTGCAGATAGCTAGTGCTGCAAATAATTTTTACAACTGTTTATGTGAAATATATACAAAAAAAGCAACTACGGACATATTTCTGCCCTTACTGGCCATTCTGTGAGTTTTGAATTACTACATGTTTAATGTAAACGGGGTTATTAATTACGATATTGTTACATTATTTGCATTGGTTTATTTCATGTATTAATAAATCATACATCCAACTGGCATTTACTGCCTTTGTATGGCATTTAAACAGAGATGGTAATTTTACAATACTGGCTACAAACAATTACCACAAAAAAAATCATACAGAATTATAAAACTGTCTTAGGTAAAGAAAAAAAGCTAACTGCATTTCTTATACAGCATATATTTGATATCAATCAACATATGGGACAGTGACAGCTATGTTTCATGACACAAATTCGGCAGATAACAATTACTGCACTGACAGAAAATAAATACAGTTGAACTTCATAATTGCGAGTAACAAGAATGACTGGAAATTTTATGTTCAGGTTTTCAATACATCAAAAGTTAAAAATACTTTTTTCTACATTAATAAACACCCTCCCCTCAATCTAGCCTTTTCAGGTTTTACGTCCATAAATATAACTAAATAGAAGACATTCAGGAATAAAAATTTAAGCTTGTGAACAGTTAATTACAGTAAAAATATTATTGAAATGTACAAAATTACAGTATTAAAACTTAAACAATTCTCCAATAAACATTTAGTAATAAACAAGGTCAAGGTAAAAAAATGATACATTCAGGTGTTTACAATGTCAATTTATGCTCATGGTAAATTCAACTACACAAAATGAATACTGTAGTGAATTTTCAGAAGTACAGTAATTAAAATTCTCAGTTACTAGCCTGTAAAACACAAATACAGCACACACACACGAAACGAGAAAGTAAGTAAATACATTGTCACCGCTCAGTTAGGTTGGAGAGGAAGTTGGCAGATTATTAAAACTGTGGGAAGGCGTAGAATAAAGTGGAGACGGTGCTGGATTGAACAATGGGCACCACATAGCAGTTTGCCCGGCTAGGACGGTGTGGTGTCGATTAAGGGCGTGGTTTGTTCGGCTGGCGGTCCTCTCCTTCCTGCGGTAGTGGGTGATGATATGGTTGATGGCTACAATGTGGAAGCACTTAGAGAAAACTAGCTAACTCGCCACATGGGTTCTTTCGGGTCACCCACACAACCCCTTGCCCTAGGACTAGAATGATAGTCAACTCTGACACGTTAATAAATAATTCACAACAGACTTACTTGGTGAGCTGTGTTTTATTTGCAACTACACAGGGAGCACGATACAGTGGTCGCCACGTGGTCACGCACACAATGAAAAATACACTTTCTCACTCTCTGTTAAACGGCTTTTTAAGTCGGTGCGCAGGCCGGTTCAATTAAATTCGTACACACTAAAGATGAGTCTCTGCAGTAGAGTCCTGTTAACACTATGTCGGAGGCGGCCGACGGCCGTACATGTAGATTCCTCGGCCCGGACGCGCAGGCGGAGAAATTAAGTTGAAGAGCATAGGCGATAAGCGCACGAGCTAAAAACACGAGGTAAACGAAGAGGGCGAAAAGATGATTAGAAAATAAAAATTACTATTGCAGTTACTATCAGTGATAAAGTTGAGAGCCCTCTCCGGGATGCACGTCCTACCTCGTGGCCGACTTACGATGAACTGGGCAGCAAAGATGGCGTCGTGCGTGCTCCTAGCCGGCAAGTACGTTAAAGTACCGTTACGATAAAGAAATGAAATTTAGGTGAATACAAGTACAAGTCAATTGGCGGTGAGACATATAAAAAGCAATAAGAATTACTGGTGATGACAAATTACTTAATTAACATTCCTTTAAAATTAACATACAACAAAACACTGATCCTGAAATGTGTGACCACGTGGCTGAATAAAACTAGCAAGGCTTAATATTAAAATGGCTCGTGCTGAAGGCAGATTGATTGCTGGCCGTAGCTCATTCCTCAGTTTGTTAATGTTAGTTTCTGATTACGTTATAAGTACTTTATGATTAGCGGTGAGGTTGGTGGTGGTGGGGCGTCGTGACGTCACTTGGGGGTGGCGATTCAAACCTTCACACGTGTCGCTGGCACACGACCCCGCACTAACCGGCACTGTTGGAGTTTTGGTAAAGGGGGGGGGGGTCCGGAGCACGCTGAGAAAACACTGTGACAAGGTCAGGACGGGCTTAACTTCCCAAGCCTGGGGCTTGGGACGACGTCAACAATTTAACCTAACGAGTATTTGAGTTACAGGTGTGCAGTTTTTGATGACATAGACGGTATAAAATTGTTTAATTACGTTGGATAATGTCAAGTATTTGAATGTACAGTACATTACAAAATTGACACTGTAATGCAATTTTCGTTACATGCCATACTCATGGTGGGGTTCAACTGTAAATGTATTGGTGTTTTGTGTTTCAGTACACACACACATACTGTACATGTATATATACTGAATACAAGGACAGATATAGTTATACACAGGCACATTCCAAAACAAGTATTAATGTAAGGAATGAGCTATAGGTTTTCTATTGTTTCACAAAAAAAATTGTGGTTCTAAGTGAGAAATGTGCATTAGTGTCTCAGGTAACAGAAGATTGATACACAGCAGATTCTGGACAGAAAGTGGTAGAAAAGTTTAAACAACTTGTTTACAAAATAAAGTAACCAATAGTTGAAATATGTAGCTATTGTAATTAAATTATTTTATTTCTTAAATGATTAATTAAATAAACTTGTCAATGTTAAAATGTTTATTGCAGACAGGAAGTCTTCTCAAAAATACAAGTTTGCAGACTATATGTTGTCAAGCTTAAGCGTTACATAAAGTAAAAATTAAGTTATCTGTTGCAGTAACTGAGTATGGATTTCATAGAAGATAACTGAAAAACCTTATCATATAGTTAGTAGACCAATATAAACCACTGACACAAAAGTCTGGTACAGCAAACACATGTACAGAATGATTATTGAATGTCAAACTGGAGTAAAAGCATTAATTTTTGGAAAATGTATAAAATCAAACAAAGTACACATTACATCTCAGACCAAATACATAAAATCACACTTGTCAAATAACACATAATTATATTCTCTTGTATAGCCTAGACAGGAAACGAAACCTACTATTGTAGAAACAGTTCAGTAAAAAATTAGCACACTTCAAAAAAAAGAAGTATTATGTTCTGGCTATTTGTTTCCTGTTTGACTGAACATAAAACAAAAATATTATGGAATAAAACAACTTTTCTTAAACACAATTATCAATGGACGAATTAACATACCAATTGTATAAGCTGCAGAGCAACATAACACAATACTATTTACAAATATTACAAACATGTATGACTAAATTTATATAATTTAAAATTATCATAATTCCCTCAAATATTATAGGCAATTAAATTTAGTAATACATCGTACTACTGCTTCATATCACAAACTGATACTGTAATATAATTCTGTCTAGGCAGTTGGGGATAAAGTGAGCACTCGAAAACTCCAGCTAAATTTATATTTTCAGCCAGTTCATATTTTTCTGCTGCAAGCAAACATAAACATTGCCACGTGCTTTTGTTTACATAGTGTGATAAATTTTATGTCTACATTACAGTACTCCCAAAATTTTTTCTTCAATTTGTACTAATTAAATACACACATGATAAATAACAAGTATCACAAATGATAGGTTCTCATAAATACTTGTGAAGAAACTTCTGTAATATAGGTTTCAGCATGTCAGTTCTTAAATATATGCACTGCACTACCTGTATTTTTCTGCTCTAATAATTTGTATACCATTTGTTGATAAAACAGCAACAATTGCACATGAAAAACCTATCTCTTGTAGCCTATAAAGTTTAGCTCAGCTAAATATAGTCACAATACTGTAGAAGTGACCAGTGTCTTGGTTACATGTGAAAAAGGCCTACACATTTTTTTTTCAGTCCTACGTAATCTTGAATACAATACATGGCTAAACAGACATTCAGGAAACACTAACTATGTTAATTAACTCCTTCTAATTAAGAAATGTAAACCTTTAATGTGCTTGTCTATTTAACCCAGTTAGTTTTATTATAAGGTACACTTTACGACTAAATGTTCATTTACAAATGTAATATAACTTGACAACTGTACAGACATATATTTTATCCTGATTCTTCTGATTGTGTGATAAAATTGCCATATTTTCCATAGTACAACATATGATGCATTACAATTATATTAGTAACAAAGAATAGTGGTGGTATCTGTTGGTAAAACGATAAACTCTGTTTTGCACTAATCACAGACAGACGTGAGAGCATTGGCTACATAGAGATTGGCTAACAACATAAAGTACCGTACATCTCTGGAAACACTTGATGTTTGGGCATGTAAGATCAATTGTGCAGCTGGTACGAACCTACAGTTTGATAAAGAAGTTCATTTATTAATACATATTAAATAGAAATATGTTACATCAATCAATTTTTTTTTTCAGTATAATTTTATTTAAACAGAAAAAAACACAGAACTTCAATCAGTAACTTGCTGCCAGCCGTTACAAGGAGCCAGGCAAATATTGTTAATGTTGAATTACATGCAGTTAATGGCAAGCGAGTTTTCCCAAATAAAAATTTGTGCTCACTTTAACCCAAACTCTCTAGTAATAAAGTAAAAAAAAATATGTTTATTGAAGTGTTCTGATAAGGCAGAACTTTACAATTTTTCACAGGAAATACCAAAATGAAACGAATCTATGTAAAACACAACTAGCAATGAACAAAACAGTCGCTGTGGCACTCTTCCTTTACTATCACATATGATTATAATTAAATTGTACATATTTGAATCATTTATGTTCCGAATTTAAGTAATTTAACATTAATAATAATACAGTTAGTTTTCACAGGTTAATAAACTCTGGGGTGTCACTGGATCATATTCTGGACATCAGAGATAGGTAGTGTCACTGTGAGATTTGAAAGCCTACATTTAATCACATGGTATGATCTACGTAACATTATATGTAACAGAGTTTCAGTTAGATAAGGACAAGCACAATTCAAATGATGCTGTGAGCACACATTTATGGGTAAAATCTATGCAAAAATTAGGCATAGAAAATCCTGTCATTTTCTACAAGGCACAGGATTTCAAAAAACTTGAAAAAAGGATTTATAAAAGATGACTTTTGTCTTAACATAATGACAAGACATGTTAGTTAAATTAAGTAAAAACAAAATATGTATAGATAGTACGTAATCAATAAACAATTACGACTTTCATCTCACAACTCTCTTGATGGTGGATGAGTTTGGGGTTGGATTATCTTGTGCATTCTGCATTTAAAACAAAAAAAAAAAAAGACACCCACACATGGAAATGGTAGTTATAAAAATAAAACAAAAACAAGTATTGCTTGTAAAATTATCATGTTTGACGATGATCCAAGCTTCTATAATGCTTGGTTGTATGTACTGGGCCCAACAGTACACCAACTTCTCTGTTGGTCGCAATTGGCAGTCCAAAATAAAAAATAATAATAAAAAAGCACTTGTTTTATCAGATGCTGTGTCCCTACTGGAAGATCCCAACGAAGAATGCTTTGAAAACACATTCATGCTTGTTCAAGATGAGAAACCCAACTTCATTATTCTCACTCTGATAATGACCTCTGAAGTCATTCAAGCAGTTCACGCCAGCAGCAATGTTTTGATAGAAATACACCGACAACTGCAACACAATAAAATGTAGCTGTGAGTTGTTGTTGGCATATACAGATAGATCTGGACCACATTGACGAAAGTACCTAACAAAATTAAAGAACAGCTAAGAAATTGTGTTAGTATAATAACATATAAGTTTCCCACTAGTAGCCTTCCTCAACAGTCTGAAGAAACCAGCAACAAAAAGGTTGACGAACACAAGAGGTTGTACTCTACAAAAAAAAAAAAAGTAGAACACAGTCAAATTAAAGAATGGCCAAGCCAAGTAGTCAGAGAAAATTTAAATTCCTGGCTTAAATAACTAAAATAATATAATATATGCACACTGGTTTTGCTCGTACATAGAATCTTAGTATATAAGATGTAACATTACAGGTCTTTTTGTGACTTGTGAAACTTCTGAACCAATTATTTTTCATTGTAAAAGTAATGTTTTAACAAGTCAAGTTCACTTGTATATATTAAACAAATTGTTCTAATGCATCAAAAAACATATTTTCACAATATATTAAGAACATTCTTGATTACATCCTTTCGGAATTATTGTGTTCATGTTCACATACCATTGATTCAACCTAATTTGTCACAGATTCAGTTTGTTCAGTTAAACCAAACCGTCGCACATAGTTTTATAATTTTAAATTGTTGTCATGCCTCCTCTGACTGTAGCCAAATCCTGATGCGTGAACATGTCGTTTGGGGTTAGGTAGTGTGGATGGAAGATTTATCTTGTTTACATCTCGCGTTTTAACATTTTTGCAATTATTTACATAAAATAATGTTATTAAGGTAAGTTGATATAGTATATACATGTTCTGTGTCTGTAAATGCATTGGCATGTGTGGAACTATTTATAAAAGTAGTCTGAAGGGATATATTGTGCATTATTATTTTAGTGAACACATTCGCACAAAAACTATCATTTCGTGCCCTACAAAATTTTAGAATCGTTGCTATGTGCATCTACATCTAAAATATTTAAAAACTAAATTTTACTGTTGTAAAAAAATGTATTCCAATGCAAATTTACGTTCCCATTTTTTTCTTCCATATAATACTCACAATTCCGGTAACAACTTCTCATTTTAAGCTAAGCCAAATACAAAAACAAGTCAAATCTTCCAACTAATTACTACTAGCGCTCGGCGACAAGAAGGGAGTCACATTTTATTCCTCAGTGTCAAGACCTCTACCTTCATAGACCGTGCCCACCACTTAGGCCTTTATTGTTTCCTGTTTTTATTTTATTATTTCCGTATGTTTGACTTAATGAATTTGCTATTATTTATATAATTACTTTCACGTATTGTTGACAGTTGTTTGGCTTTTTATATGTATTAGTTTTGAAATTGTTAAATTTTATATGTGTTTAATTTGGTTTGTTTAGGCTGAGTCAACTTTGTGTTTTAATTTAAATTTAATATCATTTGCAGCTTAACTGTCATTGTATTGTAATTCAGGGCTGGGTGTATAGTTGGATGGCACAGGTGTGCCTGCCCAGTTCCTGGAATCGCTATATTTAGATTTTTAACAGTTTTTCTAATATTTTTACTTTTCACAAAGTGCACGTGCGCCGCCGCTCGTTGAGTGTGTGAGAGAGACAGTAATATGTTTGCGTGGGCTGGCTTGAGCCAATGAAAGGGCACGTTCAAATTTACTTAAATTTATGTTGTAAATTACTATGAAATTTTGGTTTTCAGAAGAATATTTTCACTTTTCAAGTTGTTTAAAAGTATATAAGTTTATAATTTATTATTATATTTAATTTAATATTAATTTTCCATTACGTTTTTACCTTGGTGCGCTGCAGGGAGAGAGCAAGCTTCGGTGGGTCGGCCATATTGACTTGTTGTTCGGACGCCGACAGAGATGGTTGTGTAGCTTGTTGTCTGGGCGCGGAGAGATGGTAATGTGACTTGGTGTTGGGACGTTGATAAAGATGGTTGTGCGGGCTGTGTGGGAGCAAGGTGGCTGAGCAGCCATGTATATTAGTCGCTGAGTACAGTCCTCGCATTTGCGAGAATATTTTGGTTGAGATGTGGCGTGTTTCGAACTTTGAAAATTAGTTTTTATTTTTCTCTTTTAAGTTTTGGGGTTGAGCAGTTCTCTCCCGGGAGCGTCAGGCTTGGACAATGATGAAGACTATTATGATTGAAATCTAGAGTTTCTGTATGTAAAGTTGGTTTTTTTTTTTTTTAAGTTAATTAATAAAAACAGTCACGCCAACAGGTTTTAATTTCATGTAGATACAGCAAACCTATACGATCACAACCGGCCATGTCAGAGGTTATGTCAACAATTATGTAAAATAACATCATCTTCAGTAAGCGGAGACCAGGATTTATGGTTATCTTAATCTTCAGTTAGCCGACCCGCTACAGTAGGAGCGGAACACCAGTCAGGTGACCAGGACGCAGGACTTTGCCGCCCATTTATTTGCTTTAGCCACATAGACATATGAACTAAGCAGCTAACAGCCAGGGCCGATTCACTGCCGTATCAAGGGTTATGTGTCTGTTGTTTTCCAGGGGAGATGTGCAAGCGCGTTAATTTAAACATCAAGCTGGCAACCCTTAGAAGTAGAGGTTATCCGAGTGAGTGTGATTGATTAAATATTTAATTTTAAAGTGGTAGTGTTATTGTTTAGGTGCTTCACACAAAAGACCTAAGTTGCCTACGTACACTAATCATATTGTCACAAGGCTGGACGTAGTAAACCAAATAATAAATAAAATAGGTAGTGTTAAATAGTTAAACATATGTGGTGTGTCGTGTGGATAGTTATGTTATATCTTGATTGTAGCTAAAGTGTTGAATGTAAAATGGGGGATGAAAGTATATCTGAATTATTAAGCTACGCAAGACTACGAGGTGGAAAGAAAATACAC
>PNEQ01029718.1:0-14758 GCA_003012365.1 Medauroidea extradentata | reverse complement strand
GCTGGATACTAGATGGAACAGCCGGCCTAGGCCCGGCTCTTCCCGGAGCAACCCGCTCCCTTGCTTGCCGCGCTCTGAGGAGGTTTTCTTGGAAACACAAAAAATTACGTAAAGTAAAGCCAAGTATTGTTCTTTCAGGTTCCCTAGTGTTTTGTTTCTTTTTTTTTTTTCAGGGCCATATAGCGAGTCCTTATAATTTATTAATGTCTTGTTTAGGGTTTACATGATTCTCTCCCCCCCCCCCCCCACGTCACACCCAGGTATATGATAAACACTTTATTTTAGGTTCTAAATTCTTAACATACATAATTTATGATTATTTTCTGGCATGCTGTGAAGTGTTTGCGTGTTCTAGTTTTTAAGAAGAGTACATGAGTTGACTCCAGGCGTTGGCGTGACCGGCGCGTGGGCTCAACCGCCATACTGACTCGGCAGTCTTTACGGCGCGCTGACCGAGGTAAGTCGCATATCCACTTTGCTAACTGAGTTTTCGAGTCACCGTTTTGTAGTTTTTCCACCCGGAACCTATTCTCTAATTATTTTAACTTCACAGACTACCCCGGTCATTCGTCCTCCACACTGCGTCCGCGCGTGGAGGATTGTAATTTTAACATTTACGGTACCGGACGACTCCGGTTAGTTAAGCGCTAGCCCCCCCCACGTGGGCTAGCTTCAAGTTGTGTTTTTCGCCGGGCGGTCTCGCGGGCCTCTCGCGAATCGCGCCGTGTGTTTCGCCTCCGCGTCGAGCTGCCCAGCTCACGCGGCCAACGTCATTCTGTGTCTACAAGCTTCTTCTCAAGGTTTCATCTCCGTTACGGGCACGCGCTCGCGGCCCGTACCCGGAAGACTGGCAAGTACTCAAGTGCTCGGTTGTGTGTGTGTGTGTAACGTGTTTACGCCGTAAATAAACCTCAGGATTTTTCCAGAATTTGTGTGAACAGTCTGTCTCCTAAGAGCCCTGTAAATTTTAAGTGTTTCAGTCTCTAACTTACCGCCAGGGTGTAACGTAATTAATTAGCCAAGGAACCATCCGCCCTGAGATCGCTTGTGTTCTATCCCGTTCCCAGCCGGGCATGCTGGGATGGCGCCCTCCTAAAATCAAATCTCGGACTCTCAACCTCTAAAATACTTTCCCGTCTATTTGCAATGCCCCCCCCCCCCCTACCTTACGGCGACATCACGTTGGCAAATTGATATCCAGTTTTGCAACAACATCTTGGGACTTTGGACTTTTTCAGCTATTATAGGGACAGTGAAATTGTTTTTTTTTTCTTTTTTGGATTTTTCTATATAAAAATTGAGACATGTGTGCAGGGGCAGACTAGTAATTTACGTCGGGAGAGGCAGGACGCGGCATATTTCGCACGTGGACAGCGGCCATTTTCGTGTGCAGACAAAGTCAGGGAGAGAGTAGGCAGCCATTGTGATCCGGCCGGACCCCCCCCCCCCTAGGGACAGCTCTAACGGTACCGAGTGCAAGATGCGTCACGTGACCCGCCCGAGGCAGGGCGACAGTGGACACGATGCTGCCGCGGCGAAACATGAAGTGCGAAATGTGCGGGTTAGCGCGAGAAATGGACTTGCTCACAAACGAGATCTGGTGGAGCTTCACGTGTTTATGTAATCAGGAAGTAAACACGCACAAAGAGACAGGGTTCACACCCGGCATGGACTTTCACGAGGCGGCGACTGGCCAGTGTGACTCACCGCACTGCGACAGAACGGGACGGGAGTGGGCGCGATTCGTGGACTGTCAGACGAACAGACACTGACGGTGCGCAAAAGCGGCGGAACTGGTGACATTCGAGGAGGGGGTGTTCGCCTGCCAGGAGTGCACAACACCGTGCACGACGGGTCCCACGAAGACGGAACCGGACCGGGACCAGGGCTCGTGGACGGGACGCGAGGTCGCGACACCGCGACGAGAGATCTGTCCGACACCCCAGCGGGCTACCAGGGGTGACGCGAGCGGGCGCGGGCAGCGACTGAGCGCCGAGGACGAGGCACTGGAAGGCGGCGAGGCACGTCGGGACGCGAGGCAAGTCATGCACATACTCCCGCAGATCATCACGCTGCCGGAGTACGCCGGACTCCACACAAAGGATGTGACCCACTTCGTCACGCTGTGCGCGAGGCGACTACAGCGGTATGGGGCGCCGCAGGACGAATGGACAGAGCATGTGGAAAGAAGGCTAGGGGGGCGGCCAGCGAGTGGTGGAACCTGTTACAGCGACCGGAGACACCGTGGGCAGAGTTCGTCAGTGGCCTGAAGAATCTCTTCCCACCCGCCGAGGCTCGGGCGGAGTACGTCGCTCGGTTCTATGGAGAACGACAAAGGGAAGGGAAAGCGGTGGAAGGGTTCGTGGCCCGGAAACTCCAGCTGTTCCGGCGCATCGAGCCAGACGCTCCGCTCCAGGGCGCCCTGCCGGATGTGACCAGGAGGCTGCACGAGGCGATGCAACCGTTCATGCTAACCTGCCACAGGGAGAGCACAGAGACCTACGTGCGCTGGGCGATGACGGCGGAGAGCGGCCTAAAAGAAAGTGTTCCGAAGCCAGAAAAGCGGGAGCGACCGACCGGGCAGTCCAGGCCCCAGTCGCCGGGCCATAGAGTACGGCAAGACAGAATCGGAACCAGGAGGGGCGAAGACCGACCCCGGCCTCGCCGGCGCTAGGCCCGGAACGTCGACGCCACTGGGACAACCACACACGACACAGTGCCATACGTGTCCGGTGCCCACTTTCCACTGGCACCGGCACTGCCCCAGGAGGAACATGCAGCCGGGAAACGAGTAGCCGGGGGAGAGGGGCCTGCCGCTCACCTCCCTGCGGTCCCGACAGCCACCCCGATTTTGACTCCCCACGCCGAACCAGTTGCCAACATGGTGTCCACTGGTAGCCGCCACCTGATGAGAATTCCGGTGGAAGTCAAAGGACGGCCGACGGCCGCCCTCGTGAACACCGCCGCCAGCCACACCCTAGTGCAGCCGGAGTTCGTCCCAGCCGCCAACATGCGCCGGGACCCAGGCACTCTCCAACTCGCCACACACGGCGGCGCAGGTACGACGCTCGGTTCCGCGAGCATCGAAATCCGTCCCCGCGACCAGCTGTCGTGGGCCGAGGTGCTCGTCGTCGACGGACTCCGAGAAGCTGTGGTGCTGAGGCAACCTTGGCTGGAGGACCAGGAGGTCGTCATCGAGGTAGTGGCGAGGAGACTCCACTTAGGACCAACTGAGCGCAGAACTGTATATGCATGTGATGAACCAGTGTCACGCCCCACCCGAACTGTGACCCTTGACGACCTAGCTCACAATGTACCCCTGGCCTTCCGAGAAAGTGTTGGGAGTGTGCTCAAGGAACGCCAGGATGTGTTTGCATTCTCCGACCTGTTGCACGCAACCACAGCAACAGAACACGCCATTCCAACAGCCGACGAGGAACCAGTGTACACGGGGCCAAGGGAATATGGGTTCGAGGAACAGAGGGTGATCAGGGAACAGGTGCACGAGATGCTGGGAGAGGGGGTGATAGAGCCGACGGACAGTAGGTACAACTCCAGAATCGTACTTGTCGTGAAAAAAGATGGCTCCATGCGCTTCTGCATCGATTTCCGCCCGCTGAACGCGGTCACCAAATCCGCCCCTCCACCGCAAAGTGTAGACGAGGCCTTGGCCGGACTGCAAGATGCACGGGTATTCACATCTCTGGACCTGAAATCCGGGTATTGGCAAGTCCCAATACGTAGACAGGACCGCACGAAAACAATTTTCACTACGCCAGACGGGCGCCGTTTTCAGTATAGGGCGATGCCTTCGGTTTGAAGTGTGCACCATCGACTTTTCAATTCATGCTGGCTAGGGTATTGGAGGGCCTCATCGGAGAGTGCGTGACCGTGTACTTGGGCGATATCATAATCTGGTCACGTAACTGGGATGAGCACGTACACCAGTAAGGTCTGGTCCTCGAGCGCTTTGCCACCCACCAACTCGTCTCGCCGA
This sequence comes from Medauroidea extradentata, assembly GCA_003012365.1. Taxonomy (NCBI): domain Eukaryota; kingdom Metazoa; phylum Arthropoda; class Insecta; order Phasmatodea; family Phasmatidae; genus Medauroidea; species Medauroidea extradentata. Next base: position 10,761 of record PNEQ01029718.1, on the reverse strand, counting down.
CAAAGTGCCATATAGGCCAAAGCACCGTGGACTTTCTGAGGCACGTAGTGAGCGCAGACGGACACGAGGCACATCCGGCACACTTGCGCAAGATCGAGGAGGCGGAACCGCCGAAAATGGGCAAGCAGCTTCAGCGCTTCCTTGGCTTGGCGAACTGGTTGCACAATTACATCCCGCATTTTGCTGAGATTACTGCACCCCTGACTGACTTACTATCCACGAAGTACCGGTACCGCTGGACGGAGCAAGCGCAAGGCGCGTTTGGGGAACTGAAGGGGTGTTTTAAGCAGTGCCATATTCTGTCGCGGGTTGACCCCCAGAAACGCCTCTACGTGCAGACAGATGCTAGCCTACTCGGGGCCGGAGCGGTACTCTACCAGCTGACCGACGACAGGAGCCGGCGGATCATAAGCTACGGTAGCGCTAAGTTCGGCTGGGCAGAGCAGAGGTACCATAGTAACGAGCGCGAGTGTCTGGCAGTGGTCTAGGCCCTAAAGAAGTACCGCACCCACTTGGAAGGCCGTCGGTTTACTCTGTGCACCGACAATAAATGCCTGACATGGCTAGATAGCATGCAGGGGAGGCGCGGAAAGCTAGTGCGCTGGGGGCAACTACTAGTAATTTGATTTTGACACCGAACACGTAGCCGGGGAAGAGAAAGAGCTGCCGGACTTGCTGTCACGAGACCCGGACGAGAGGGAGACGCTGCAGGACGAGCAAGAGGGCGATCATCTGTCCCCCCCCCCCTCCCGAACGCACAGACCGAATGTAAACAAACCCGGGGGGAGGGAGAACCCGACCGCCTACGTTGTTGTGGCCGAGCAGGCGGACCATCCGGACCTGAACAGCTGGCCGGAAATAGAGGAACACGTGCGTAACTCGCAAACAAGGTCACACACGGCCTTTCGCCTAAGGCAGGAGTGTGCACAAGGGCATAAGGAAAACCTCCGCGCGTTGGATGAAGTTATCCAGGCGCGCCAACCTGGCACCGACACCTGGTACACTTACGTTTCGCCGGAAGCACGGGAACTGGTGTTCCGCTATGCGCACAATCATTCGCTATCAAGGCACCCGGGGGCCGAACAAACACAACGGCAAGTCAACGCCCACTTCCACTGGGTGGGCATTGCAAAGGACACCCGAGAGTACGTGCGAGCCTGTCAGATGTGCCAGTGTAAAAAAGTGCGCAGGAGCGACGGGACCGAACAGCAAATCCCCCGCAACCCCCAGGCACCGTTCCAGGACTTAGCGATCGACGTGATGGGACCCTACCCCCGGACAGCACGCGAGAAGAGATTTTTAATTGTGTGGTCACTGACCTGTTTAGCCGCTGGACGGAGGCATATGCGGTCAGCAATACACGCACTGCCACGATCTGCGCAACACTGGAGAAAGAATTTTTTCCAAGGTGGGGATTACCGACGTCCATACTGTCCGACAACGGCAGTCAGTTCGTGGAACGCCAGTGGAGAGACTGGTCCGCGGAGTTCAGCCTACAACATAAACTAACTCCTGTGTACCACCCACGCGCCAATCCCATGGAACGGTGCAACCAGGACTTGAAGGGGCAATTACGCTTGCGAGTGGGAGAAGACCACACTCAGTGGGACCTATATGTGGCGGAAGCCTTGTTTTGCTTGAGGAACTGGGTGAACGCCGCCACCGACGCCACTCCCACGGCCCTAGCTCAAGGACGACACCTACCCCGGCCAGGCGAGCCCCCTCCGGGGAACGAGCACCCCGACAGCGCGGCCGAAGTGGCAACAGCGCGACATCAGGCTGAATACGCCACCAAAATAACACCCACGGCAGAACGAACCCCTGCACGACTCAAGCCAGGAGACAAGGTCTACGCCCGCAATCACCCACAATCGGTGGGCCCGAAGAATTTCTGTGCTGGGTTAGCGCCAAAATGGGTGGCCCCTTACATTGTGCAGGCGCGGCTGGGCAATACGACCTATGCGGTGCGCACCACTGGGAGGAGATGTCTAAGAATACATCGGGACGACCTGCGGCGGGTGAGTATTCGCCCTGTGGTGGAAGAAGAGGGAGAAGGGACCCCGCTCCCCGACGTCGCCACCCCAACAGCAGACGCCGCGACGCCCCCCTCCCCCCCGACCACGGCGTAGACGGAACCCGAGACAGATCCGGGAAGGCGAGGGGACTACCCCGACACGCCCACCTATTTTGACCGCCTGTATGCCTGGATGTTCCCCACGACGCCAAACGCCCCGACGCCGGGCACGCCACTCATAGAGGAACCCGACGACCGCATAGCAGTCGGCGAACGCGCACTGCACATTGGATGGGGACGGATGTGTCGTTGGCCGGCGCCACGTTCAGCGTAACGGTCGAAGAACCCCCCGAGGAGGAGGCGCCGAAACGCCGGGGGCGGAGGCGAAAGGGAACACCACCGGCAGAACACCAGAGGAGTGCAGAGATCACAGGGCGAGACGAACTACCGGACCAGACGCCACAACGCTCACGGCGAGTGTGGCGCGCGCCCCGCCGCTTCTCGCCAGGGGAGGCGCCGACGCCGAGCACGCCGCAGAAACATCGGAGACCCGCCCCCAGCGCCGGCAGCCCGACCAAGGTGTGCCCCCCTTCTGCCGCCTGCCGGCCTGTCGGTGACGCATCACCGCCGGAAGGGCGTGGGAGGGGGGAGGCTGGGCCGATGCGGGGGCGGGGCAGAGGCGCCGCTGGCCGATCTGACGACGGAGAGGAGACGGCACGTGGGGGCTGACCAACCGCCCCGCGTACCCGCCTGCTGCACTGTGGAGGATGGAATGCGGGAACCAAGGCAGCAGTCAGCGAGCAGCGGCGGACATGGTCAGGTTTGGGCTTCCAAGGGGGGGGGGGTGTTTGACGTTGTAACTCCTGGCACACCTAGCCCAAACCCTAACACGCGTCCACCCTAGCAGCAGCAGCACTCCGGATGCTGTTCCACCCCGAGCCTCTTCCCCCTATGACCAATGACCAACCTCTCTGTTCTCCCCACAGTGCAGTGTTTTCATATTAAAAGATGTGTGTGAGCCGGCCGGTCATCAAGCTAAGGCATGTGTGAAATATATGCCTATGAGATAGACTATGGGGGGGGGGGGGGGTTTATTTTGTGTGTGACAAACTCGCTGGATACTAGATGGAACAGCCAGCCTAGGCCCAGCTCTTTCCGGAGCAACCCGCTTCCTTGCTTGCCGTGCTCTGAGGAGGTTTTCTTGGAGACACAAAAAATTACGTAAAGTAAAGCCAAGTATTGTTCTTTCAGGTTCCCTAGTGTTTTTTTTTTTTTTTTTTTTTTTTTTTCAGGGCCATATAGCGAGTCCTTATAATTTATTAATGTCTTGTTTAGGGTTTACATGATTCTCTCCACTCCCCCAAATCACACCCAGGTATATGATAAACACTTTATTTTAGGTTCTAAATTCTTAACATAAATTATAATTATTTTCTGGCATGCTGTGAAGTGTTTGTGTGTTCTAGTTTTTAAGAAGAGTACATGAGTTGACCCCAGGCGTTGGCGTGACCGGCGCGTGGGCTTAACCGCCATGTTGGCTTGGCAGTCTTTACGGCGCGCTGACTGGGGTAAGTCGCATATCCACTTTGCTAACTGAGTTTTCGAGTCACCGTTTTGTAGTTTTTCCACCCGGAACCTATTCTCTAATTATTTTAACTTCACAGACTACCCCAGTCATTCGTCCTCCACACCGCGTCCGCGCGTGGAGGATTGTAATTTTAACATTTACGGTACCGGACGACTCCGGGTGGTTAAGCGCTAGCCCCCCCACGTGGGCTAGCTTCAAGTCGTGTTTTTCGCCGGGCGGTCTCGCGGGCCTCTCGCGAATCGCGCCATGTTTCGCCTCCGCGTCGAGCTGCCCAGCTCACGCGGCCAACGTCATTCTGTGTCTACAAGCTTCTTCTCAAGGTTTCATCTCTGTTACGGGCACGCGCTCACGGCCCGTACCCGGAAGACTGGCAAGTACTCAAGTGCTTGGTTGTGTGTGTGTAACGTGTTTACGCCGTAAATAAACCTCAGGATTTTCCCCGAATTTGTGTGAACAGTCTGTCTCCTAAGAGCCCTGTAAATTTTAAGTGTTTCAGTCTCTAACTCACCGCCAGGGGGTAACGTAATTAATTAGCCAAGGAACCATCCGCCCTGAGATTGCTTGTGTTCTACCCTATTCCCAGCCGGGCAAGCTGGGATGGCGCCCTCCTAAAATCAAATCTCGGACTCTCAACCTCTAAAATACTTTCCCGTCTATTTACAATATACCCCCCCCCCCCCCAAGACTTAGAAAACTAAGGATTTACTTTAATCCACAAAGGAAAAAGTAGATAATGATGAACTCTATACAGGTACATGCAACTAAATAGTTCAGTTTTATGTAGTTCCTATGCAGTCATGTCATAATACTATACATGTATTGATGACAGTGTGAGTACTGTAAAAGTAAAATTATCAACTCTCATCTACTTGAACATGACAAATCACAGCATTTATTTCCCATCTATGGACAATGTACACATTGACCTACACTGTGCCTAGCGCACATCATCCCAAATTCTCAGCATTATTATTTAATATGAGCTCGTACAGCTGGTGCTGTGAACGTTTGTACATGTGGGAGTTACAATAGTTGTGATGGTTTTATACTTAATTTTGTTAGTATAAGAGACAACCTTTATTACATATATTTGGCATATACCTATATCAAGGAACATATAAAGGACAGAGTTGGCACTCCCAGGTCTTATTTTCTGGGCCGTTTTGGCCTCGCTAATGATTATATGTTGCTAACCACGCAGCTTGAAATCATACTGACATTGCCTGCTTAATTTATGTTTATTTAATAAACTCTTATCAAAGAAAACAAATAAAATAAAATTTTTGCTACTTCATGTACACTTAAGATGCTGGTTTTCTTTATTTACAATATTTGCAGTTTAACGATGTTTAAAGAGAATTGCGTAGCAGTATTTATTTTTAAATTTTAATAATGCAGGACATTTATTAGGAGCTTTAGATGTATATACATGTATGTGTAAGCAAGTTATTCGTATGTATCAACTGTGGTATGAGTTTGTGATTTTTGGTTATGGTGTCTGCAACAAGGCACTCAAAATTTTACTACATGCAATTTTTTTAGTTGTATAGTTAATTCATCGCACAAATATAGCAATCAAAGGCACTCAAGATACATAAAACACTAAACTCTCGCCTTCAAAATCATATTTCAAAGAAATTACAACTTGAACGCAGCTTCTCACAACTTGCACGTGGTAATCAATAAAATTTAACAATCAAGTTGACAAACCTAATGAGTAAAAACTTCCATCAAGCTGAATTTTTAAATGTAAACTGTCTGTTACTTGATAATGTTACTATTTTACAATTATATTTATAAATGTAACACAATTGTGCACATTATAATTACAGAAACTTTGCCAAATATATGTATTCAATTCATTTAGTGTTGTATTTTTTGGATCCATCACAAAGTTGGCAATACACAATCGTTAGTGCTCATATACGATGCCGTAGGCCCTATTTAGTTTCACCTCCCTTACCTGTATCAGAGAGTATAGGGAAACAATGGTACTTCATACTTAGCAATCTTTCGTATTTGTAGCATGAGACTGGATCCATAACAATTGCTAATCTAGCTAACAACTTAAAAGAGTTTAATATTGATACTAATAATTAAGTGGAAATAAAATAGGGTATCTGAGTTTATAAATTTTTTAATGCATGAAACTATATACTGTATGCCAAGCAGTATATAATTGTTACGATTTGAATTGTGAAATTTTGTTCAGGTTCAGATACACTTGCTTTTTATTTTGGACTGTTTTAATTCAGTATTTTAAATTATTTTCTTTTCATTATTTTTGCATGTTAATGTTATACATAACACAGATTTTAAACTTAATTCTGGCAACGATGATGATAAAATATGAGCATTTTATGATGACTGTCCATTAACATTTTATCCCATTTACAAAGAAGTACAACTCGACAGCAAGTCCAGACATACATACTGCGGAGGGAGGCACACAGTAGATACTGCCCAATGCAGAAATGCCAACTGTGGAAACATATTAAAGCCTTCAGCATTTTGAACAGATAAACTTAACAATATATTTATGTACTAACAAAGCCTAAAATATTAATGTACAGTTTTCACAAGCATTGCATGGAGCCATTAAATTGCTACTAATAATCTTGTAACTATAATCTGAGCCTACGTTGATGACGATATAGGTCGTACCAAGTGTTGTCCATTTGGTATAAAGGAAGAAAATTCTGTTTCATTGTTTTCACTGAAACAGGCTTAGCAGACACCCTAAGTAAATAAAGTAAAATAATGATCAGCATATGTACATATTTACCAATTCTGATTTTTCATCTGTACCGTTTATTCTAATTGAATTGTGTCTTTTTTGATGTGTATAATTTTTTTCTGCAACATAATTGCCAAGTTAAGAAACTTTGATATACCTGTCACTCATTAAATTTTTATTGCTGTTTATGTACATAATTACAAACAGAATTGCACACAAAACTTAAGGATAGTGTATATTGGACTTTTAAAAATAATGTGTAGAATTTACATGGTATAAATTAGAAGCAAATTACACCACCACCAAGTTTTTCATAAATTGGTCATCTACCTGCAAGTGTTTACTTACCATGTAGCTGTTTAGTTGTAACATTATAATATATTGTTGTAATTCACATTAAGTTGGAGAGAAAATGTTGATTTTCATTTTAGAGAGAAGCAAGAATATACCACAGAATGAATTCTGTAACAGGTAACTTGCACATTTTTTTTGTTGGTGCTAGTTTGTGTGTTTATATATATATATATATATATATATATATATATATATATATATATATATATATATATATAAAATGATTGTATTTAGAAAGCCTCACAGTTTAAATATGTTATTTAATTCGTAACTATTAGGTAAATATGGCTGCCAAAACGTGTTATCTTACTCAGTGACATCACAATTCATATACTGCCTCGGTCGCTGCTGTGGTGTCAGCTGAAAAATGCAAATTTATTGAAGTAACTGAAAGCGAAAATAAAGTGTCATGCTTACAGAAACAAACAAAGCTATTGTGTAGTACCACAGTGTAACAGTATAGCTTGAAAAATACTAAACAAAAGCTTGCTGTACAGGTCTGGGGGGAAAAAAATGTAAAGGAAGCTGCAATTGTTCGTAGTTATGTAATGTGCAAAAGATATTTTTCCAAAATGAAATGTGTTTTTTGTCTTCAAAATAGTTTTAACATACAGTAAGCAACGATATTCACTGTGATTTTATTTTTCTCTTGTGTAATTTACAGGGAATTGTAACACAGGACTAACTTCATACACACAGCAACACATTTACAAGTGGAACATTTTTCTATAACCGAGCCCTGAAAATACCGTATTTCACTGCATAATCGTCAACATTTTTTTTTTTTGCCAAATTTAATGCTAAAAATTGTAGTTGCGACAATTACTCTGGGAAAATTCCCGTGGTAAAGATTTTTTTAACTAACATTTTACATCACTGACCCAATTTATATTAAAGTAAGTCGGTAATTTTGGCGAAAATACTGACGTATGAACCCTGAAACACTAAATTTATACAACTTACTTGACGTTGGAAGTTTATGTCGTTTTTGTTGGGCAACCTAATTTTGTGCATAATTAAATATTTGGTGAGAACACATTTCACAGTCAGCAGTATTTACTGGTACTTAACGTAGTAAACATTGTGAATAGAAATTTACCAGTAAATAGGTGTTATTAGAAAACAGATCAAAAGTTTTCTAAGTTCTGCTTCACTTTACGTTTTTGTTTTAGACTTCTGCGAGTCGTAATCTAAAAAAATGTGTTTTTTTAACTTTGCCGACTAAAATTTTAAAATATTTGGAAGTAGAAAGTGATTTACAATTAACGACAGAACAGTTTTGTTGCATTTCCCATACCATTCGTTACAGTATTTACAAACTTTATTTTTATTTTGCAACGTCATACATAATGCTACGTTCAGTTGGGAAAGTCCACACGCGAGACAAACACACAAGATGGCGGACTGTTAAAACTAGTAGCACTGCAATTTTCCTACTTCATCCCAGCGGGGACCATTTTGTTCTAATAGTGTTGTGTATTTTGTACTTGAACATAGTTAACATCTCTCGTGCAGAAACGTAAACAAAACATTGCAGTGCGATGAAAGCATTTTTACAATTCCTGTCATCTTAAAAGTTAGATGCAACGATTACGTGATGGTGACGATTGTGCAACGAAATACGGTAAGGAAATGATAAGGGCATTGCTGATGGCTCACTCATGAAATATCCCATAATTATGCTTAAGGAACTGATACCTATTAAATCTATTTATATTATGAGATTCTATAGCAAATTCGAACATAAACTTCTATTGTAATTTCATGTAGACGTCTCATTTCATAATCGTCTGAAAGAGGGGAAAAAATTATAATTTCTACTGTATTTGCATATTCGTGTCAATAATATAGTTCTATTTTATTTTAATGAGCAGTAGTTTCATATTATAATAAGAGTGCCTGTTTTATGGGTGGAGTGATATTAAAACTTGAAAAATCTTTTTAGGATGGACTTGGATCTGAACCCGAATAAAACTGCTCTAAACCAACGTCTTGCCGACTTGATTACAACAACGTGCTTACATGTTCTAAATAGAAAGTGCACATCACAAAATCGTTGATTTTGAACTATTGAGTTTTTAAAACATAAGAGTGGCATATTGCTGATTAGTATTTTTATTTTCGTATAGAATTAAATTTTTTTGTACAATTATCATGTTCTTGTCCTCTGTTCTTGTTAAATATGATAATTAAAAAGTAAATGAATATTTCACAACTACATGTTGGGAAGAACATTAGGTTGTAACGTAGACACATTTTTCTGCTTGGGCTAGAATACTAAAATATTGTTTAAACACAAAATCTGTCAACAATGCATTGTACTTGTACATTACGTAGTGTTTATTATAGGAATTGAGAATGGCGCATGTCAGAAAGGTATGCTCACAATCCACAGCATATATATATATATATATATATATATATATATATATATATATATATATATATATATTTTTTTTTTTTTTTTTTTTTTTTTTTTTTTTTTTTTTTTTTTTTTTTTTAATTGTCTATTACCATTGCTATGTATTAATTTCTAGCTTTGGAATTTAGCAATTTGTAAACTTAAGATAACTTTATAATGTTCCTCAAAAACTGTACAAACAACACATTTTAACGATTCATGTATGTACTGTAATGGCTTGATAATCGTGACTATGCAATACAAGATACATTTTTTCCTATGAGATTTTACACCTTTTACCTTATGTTCCACAAGGGAATTTAAGTAGGTAATCAAGAATCATTATATAGGTATCCTCTCATTGTGGTAGGTTATCTAATTGTACTTTCACAAAGCGTCTTCCATTGCTGTGCAATTGCATCATAACAGGGCTGGTCCTCTGTCTATGACTAGCGACGTCACACCAGTGAGTGAGCGTTCTGTGGCGACATGACGGCAGCCACAAATTTTGCCATTTTAAATCTAAGATAACTTTGTTAATGCAGATTTTTGAACAAAACCAGACCATTTTCATCATGCTTGTATTTCAAAATGTCTTTGTTATTTGTCAGATTAACAAAATTTGCGTGTTGCAAATACCTAGGACCAGTAGCGGCCAGTGTAGTCAGATAATGAATGTTCACACATTGTCTCGAAAAATAATTAAGAAAGAAAATTTTTAGTTAAAAACTGTCACAAATTGTTCCTACACACACTAAATTTCAAGTTGTTGTACTAAACTTCTCATGATACAGAATGTGGGTTAAAGTTTCATTAATAGAACTGAAAGTTGTTTCATTTCCCTTTATTTAATTTCTAGGCAAATTTCAATGCGGATCTTAAATAAGCAATACGTACATATAATTTTCTACCCAGTTTAAATTTAATTGTGATGTTATCATTTTTGGTATTCATAAAGTCAGATGTTAAAATTATTGTTTTCTAGTAAGCTTATTGGGAAATATTCATGTATATTACAAATACAGTTTGTGCAAATATAAATTCATTACCTGCATTTTATATTTTTACCACAGCATCTCCTCGTCAGTTTTGCATCATATTTTTGCTCAGAATGTTCATTTGGCTTGGTATTGGATAAAACGAAACAGTTGGCATCTAGCGAGGTATAGTTGCAGGGATGTAACACTTGATGCGCCAGTAGGTGGTGCCACCAAGAGGTGAAAGAAGTAACCGTTTCAGCGATCAAGCATGAACTCACTCCGACCTGTGCACTTCTTCAGTGTTAAAACTCCCATAAGTAGCAATGTCATTTTGTCGTGTGCATGCGCAGAAAGGCCAAGAAGGAAAGCCGAGAGAAGAGCACAGTTCTGTTGTGCACAACAGTGTTGCAACATCGCAACTTTACAGGATAAAAACTCTGTGCATTTGTGATCGGTTAGACAAACATTTCAAACTTAACTGACACTACTGAGCCGTTAATGGCCCAATATACTCTCTACTCAGCCGAAGGCCTAAAAAAAAAACAAACACTCCGAAGGCTTAACCCCACGGAAAAGCTCACACAAACAGGGCAAGACTCGGCAACACTCCTACCTATCCTTATAGATGTAGGTTGCAAGGTTAAGGTAACTGCATTCTTGAACAAAGAAAAACTCGGGAAAAATCAC